>JANTPZ010139761.1:0-31959 GCA_025593235.1 Vachellia pachyceras | reverse complement strand
CAGCATGGACGATTTTCCCGAATCTTCTCCCAAAGGGATGAAACGCCGGCGAGAGGAAGAAGGCGCCAGCGCCGATGAAACTCCATCACTCGGTGCGTAATCTCATTTCCCATTGTTCCATGTTTTATCGAACTTTCTATGTGATCATCGCATTGGTGTGAATTTTTTAACTAAAGTCTCTGTAATTTTGATTTTTATATTCTTCAGCTGCGTTTGTGATTTTATTTTCTTCAGCCTTCTTTTTCGGTTTTTCCCTGAGTTCTCCTGAAGTAGGAGAATTTAAAATGCAGAGAACGATCTTACATTTAGTGATACAATGGTGGCGCTTCGAATAATGCGAGCTCAGTTTCCGCACATTGTGAAGGTTCGAGACGAACAGAGTTGGTTCTTCTGATTAATGTAGGATTCGAGAAAGGCACAGAAGTGAGGAAAAATCTGATATAATCTTTCGGATGATTGGTACATTGTTGATTTCACGGAAATGCAGTTTAGCTTATTTATCGTAATAGAGTATTTACATTTTCTTAAAGTTTTATTATGTGCTTTTGCAGCTTTCGGTTCAGCCGTTTATTCTGAAATCACAATTGTATAGCAGTGTCAAGGACCGGACGCAGGTGGACAGGGAATTAGAGGTGCCTTTCTTTATCCACTCAAGTCTCCGAAACTCTCGTGTGTCTATGTAGGAATTTTTTTTTATTTACTCTTTCAACTCAATACAAGAAAGCCTTTGAGTTGTACTTGCATATGACTTCCCTTAGGAGCCGCTTGATTTATTGGAATCTCAGATACACAGATATTGAATACTACATGATCAGATACATACAATTGTAGGACTTTCTCATTTTGCATGGCGGTTGAAAATTTTAAAGGGGATGATTGGTGATTCGTTAAAGCTTGCAAGGCGTTCTACTTGGAGAAATCTCTAACGCATGAGTCACCTATAATGGCGGGAATCATGTCTAAAGGAGTATATTGGATGCTTGTGTTGTAATTATATGCTTGAATACTAAACACAAACAACTAACATACTTAGGAGCCCTAAATGCCTAGATGAAGATGAGAGTGATGTTAAATATCCCATAGTGTTTTTTCCTTTGCTAATCTTGCTCGCATCTTCATGTCAGGATTGCCTACTTTATGTTCTGAGTCGTTACTGACTAACGTGGATCATGTTTTTCTTTGTGCAGTCTCTAAAGAGGGACAAAGTTCTGCGTATTTTCAAACTGAATACTGGACAAGATGACCATGCGGTAATGTTTTTGAACGATTACTTAAATCAGGTTGGTTGAATAGATGAATATACTTCAGTAATGCTGTCATCGACAGCATATTTATGCGTTCTTTTGTTCTTAAGAATTTCTGGTCGGTTCCAATGCAATCTGGTACTGTTAAGTCTATTTTGTGACCAAACTGTTACTAATAATTTGAATTCTCCTGGACTGTTATAATTTCAAACCATTTTTTAAATAAAAAATGCATTTTGTTTATCTTTTGATTCAGTTGAGATTTTGAAGGATTCTTGGTGCACCTTCGTGGACCACTGGATTCTTGATTCACTTGCGTATTTATTTTGCTTTCTTGTTGATTCATAGATAGATCATGTTGTTAAAAAAATGGATAACAAGAAGCAAGGGGAACATCAAGTTTTTGGGTGGTTCAAAACCCATGTTCTTGATTCGAAGCTTGAACCTAGCATTGAACATCAGGAGTTTGTGAGTGAGATTTATTATTTTGCATATACTTACACAGTTCTTGTTTCCAGCTATGCTCATTTTACTGTTACTCATCAGGAGTCTTTACGGTCTGGTTAATTAATTGATTTTGGGTAAATGGGAATATTCTATATTCTAGCTTACTCACATTCATTATCATGAAGCTTATCGGCTTATATATATTTATCAAGATTTATGTGGTCGACTTTAGTAAGATAAGACCTGTATTTATTGTCATCGTTGTTGCATTTTCAAATGAGCTTTAGGTTCCCTTTATTAGTGAATCTTACTAGTCTCATTAAATTTTATCAAGATGCATTTTCTCACACAGGTGAGTGTGAGTGTGTGTGTGTGTAAGCTGGGACAATTTGTAAAACAGCTTCTCATAATTAGTGTGCTACCTTTTGCTGCAGTGCTCACTCTTGTCACTTGGGGGAAAAGTGAAGGACAGTGACATATCCCTTTTAATTAATGCAGGCGTCCTTGTGAGTTAACTATGAATCTAAAACGCCAGCTGTTTTATTTACATTATATGATTGTCTGTAATTGTGCTCGTGTTGTGGTAGTTATCAGCTAGTTTATTGCTTTGTTCAAATGTCTAAACATAATATGAAGTATTTAAATATAACTTAAGAGGCACCTATCATCTCAAGTTACTCGAGGGGGGTCAATTTTGTATGTACAATATGATCAATTTATGTAGCATTTTCTGTTTTATATCTTCAAACTAATAAGGTTTAATTGTTGATTATTATGAACCATTGAGAAGAAGCTTCAGGGGTTGAGATCATTTTCTAATTTGGTTTTCTTCCTTCAGTTTTCTGTGCTTGTGTTTGTGCCCCTTTTCTGAAATCCAATGTACAGTAACATTCATGAAAATATGGAAGAACCTCCCCAATGCTGATAACTCATTTTTTTAAGAAAATTTAAGAAAGAAAAATTGGGAAGAAAATGACCTTGTTCTCAATTCCTCAATGCTCTTTATATGATTATTGTGTAGTTTTTTGTGACTGTGTTTGCTATCAATATTCTATGCATGTAAAAGTTATACATGTTTTCAGACTCGGCAACTTATTGATCTAGACATGTATTGGTTTGCAATTCCAAGTATTGGCTCATTACTTAAAGGTCTTGCTCAGGTATGAAATTTCATACTTACGTTATAAGCTTCAATTCTAATTCCTGGCCTTGTTAATAACTTGCATGCTCATATCGTTATATGTAAGCCCTTTTCGATTCTTACAGATATTGGACACTTTAAGAATTTATTTGTGATAATATAGTGCTTGTTTGGGAACTCCGTTGGGAAAATGGATTTTGCAGATTTTGAGGCATTTTGGGAATTTCGAGATGGTTTTACGGATTTCAAGATGGTTTTTATGAATTTCAAGATGGTTTTTACAGATTTCGAGATGGTTTTGTCTCGGCTTACGTGCACCGTTTGGGAAAATGGCTTCCCAAACAGGCACATAGTATTTGTGAACTGTAGTCCAACACTACCTAACAGAGCTTGAGTGGCGTAAATGGCCATCAATCCATCATGCATAAGCCATTCCAGATATAGACTAGTGCAACTATGAACTTCTATTGCTGGAGATATTTATTCCTAGAGGACATGGGAAAAGCTTTTGTGGCTTGTGTCGTTTGCTTATTTGGTGGCATATGATTTGGTCGCTCATTTGGAACTGGCAGTGATTGAACTTTCCTGTAGAAAGTTTTCTACTTTGAGAAGATACCAACTTTCTAAAGATTCTGTCCGTTGTCTATATTAAATTCTGATTTTTAAGATGAGGAATTATGTTCAAATTAAAGGATCCAATTATCCTTTTTTTTACTCTTGTTCCGGAAAGAATGGATATTAATTTTTTGTACTGTGATGAATTTTTCTTAATTGTTTTTTCATTATTTTTATTTTATTCATCCCTTTTGTTTAGGGAAGAAAGGAAATTGTCTCTTCTCAACCGTCGAAAATATAAAGAGATGATGCTGAGTTCTTTGGAAAAGAAGCGCCTTCGAATGTCTCCACTTGATATGAGGTTTCATCTTTGTGATCTGGTTGGATCTGGTCAACTCCAAGCTAACTTGACACCAACTGGTTTAGTTGTTCGAGTCTCAAAAGATTAGGGTTTTGGAATGTCCTAGATGTATTTGGCTCCGTGGAATGATTTGGCGTCATCTCTCATTGCTATCAAATTAACAAGCAGGTTTAGTTATTCGCAGCCTGGATACAATTAGCCAATTCGCATCCGATGAGGGGGCTCACTTCTACTGGAGGAAAGGAAATCCAAACGTCATAACTTCTGCTACTGACAAATGATTGCTTTCACTATCATTAGTTCAAATGAAACTTCAAGATTTAATTCCAAACCGAAATCGAATGGACCTGCTAATATTTGATAATAATCCTTGATTATTTATTTGATATTTGATAGAGTACAGAAAGGATATTATTTTCTTACTAGATGACGGGACTGACAACCCTTTTTCTCAGCAGTAGTTAGTTTTAATCTTTGATCAGAAGGGATATTCTTTTCCTCCCAAGTCATCTCATTTCTTGACTTTTTTTTGTCACAAGCCTACTTGCAAGCATCTTAAATCGTTTTATTTTCCTGGTACTTCCCAAGTTTTTTTCTTTTTCTGCTTTCATCGCTAATTTTTTTTCTCTAATATCAGAATTAGAGTCATGATTGGACAATGATTAGGATGTGAATCTAGTCTGTATATATCTTGCAGATTAAGCATTGTCCGAGTGTGACCGTATATTGTATTTGTGATCCCACAATCGCCTAAGCTGGCTTGAAAAGAAAGGGAGGACGGGGTTGCATTCTCGGTATTTGCTACCTTTATTTAGTTGTAATTATTTCATTGTGGTGATACTTTATATTGTTCTCTTCATCTTGAAAACTGCAACCCCATAATCCCTTGCCAACATTACCTAGCAACAGCATAATTGTATAGCGAACATATATATATATATATATATGAAACTTGTTCAGGTTAAATATACTGAAGGTTTAGTCTGCAGGTTACCAAAACTCAAATATTGTAGGACTTGCTTTGACACTATCATTAGCACATCCTAGGAGCACTCAGCATATTCCCTGTTTTTAAGTAGCAGGCCTATAAAATAACGATAATTGCCGCACAGGAACAAATTGTTGGAACAATTGTTAAACAATAGATAATTGAGGTAAAGGCTTTGACTGAATAATTTATAAGTTTTTAATTGTTGGAACACTTGTCTTTTCGTGAAAGTTAAGTACATAGAATTTAGATAAGGTTGGCAGACTAATAGCATTGGGAGATGTTTGATGGTTTATTATATTTTATTTACTCACATGATCTCATTTTTCTTATGTTTTCTGTTGCTTTATTAGGTTAGTCTTCTTTTTGTTCAGCTGAACATGCATCCCCTTTGTGAAGAAAATTAGATATGCGAGGTTGATTGAGTTAGGTGATTTAAGTATTAAGCCTATGGTTGGCAAAAAGAAAAAAAGACAGAAAAAGTTATGAAACCTATGAGGAATCTGATCAGTTGATATTGTTGTTAAGGATCATGTGGCACGAATTAATTTTCCCTTGTAAGATCTCAATCCTATCCCACTATTGGGAGTGCCCTTCTATTGATTACATCATACAAATTTCTTCTAAGGATTAATAAAATATATTTAATGCTTTTTATCATTTTTAAATTATGCTTTTTTATCAATAAAATTAACTTACAGAATGTGTTTCTTCCAAGAATAAAATTATTTAATTATTTAAATGTCCTGTTATTAAAAATCAAAATGGAAAGAACCTAAAAACTTGTATTGTCTTTTTTCTAAATATAAATATTCTCCTACTAAAATCATTTCTGTTCAAACACGATTGAGTATAAAATGTGGGTATTTCTTCAAATGAGAATTTAAATCTTAGATCATTATCGCAAGTGGTTGAAAACCAGAAAAGTATATTGTTTAGCTTTTTTATCCTTTTGGACTTTGAATTGTTTAGCCATCTACTGATTGCAAATCAAAACTCAATTATTAGATTCATTATTTTGCATAACAGCGATTGTCTTGGAGTTAATGGAGACTAAACCCCAAGTAATTAATAATTATGCACATTTTCAACGTACTTTGATACACAAAGCAAGCCAATTGTTTCCTCTTCCTGCCAAACAAATTACAATAATTCTTGTATGCGTCTTATCAATTATCATATGAAGTTTCAAAAATAAATTCAACAGCTCATTAGGTTGAGCTTTAATTTTCCTCTAAAAGTTTTTATGTATGAGCTGCAAGCATTTAGAAGTTTTTATTGTATTAATATCACCTTAAAAAGAGTTAAATAATGAGCATTCTCACCCCTAAACATTAAAAATGCTAATAGTCAATATTATTTTTTTAAAGTTAGAGCAATTACGGTCCTTTTTTTAATGCTTTTGAGGTAATATCAATCCAACAAAAACTTATGCATAGCCATGTAACATCCTAAGTTTTATTTAGGAGTTAATTATAATTAATAGATAATCATTTGTGATTGAAGTTTCCTCTTGTATATGTGAAATTGATGTTTCCTGTCGTTTGGGGATTTTTGCCGTGACCATCTTATTGCTTCGTCGTGGTGAACTGTTGTAGATGAGTGGGTGTTGCCTTCAGATCTCCTTCGTTGCGGCCAACTATTGGCTTCCTTGTGACGATCTTCTTTCAAACAGTGAAGGTTGTTATCTAGACACCTTCGTCGCAGCGAACTAATGTCCATTTACAAGATTTTCCTCTCAGGTCCCTTTCATCACGGCCAACTCTCAATTTTAGGCTATTTTTCTGATCTCAGAGCAGCTTCACCGTGGTGAACTCTTTCTGTCAGCGATAGTGAGTTTAAGTGAGCGTGTGCTTATCACATGGGGGTATTCACATCTTCCCATCCCTTTCCTCCTCCTCCTCCTCCTCCTCCTCCTGTCTTCTCCGGCCAGTGAACACAAGGAGCTCTCATAGGGTAACTTTTGGGAATCTTTTAGTAAACAAAAATCTCTTCCTTTCACCTCTCTTTCTTTATGAAAGTTGTTATAGGCATTTTTCTCTTTCAATGATAGTGATTTTGTGCTACGTTGAGGATGTTTTTGGATTAGAATTTTGATAAAGTTTTGGGTTTTGACAATGTGCTTGTTTTGGCGGAGTGATTGTAAAAGCCAAACGCATGTTCAATAGTATTTTTCCGCTAAACGAGATAATCCCTTCACATGTGTCATAGGAATGTAGAAGAATGTTTCTAGGAGATTTTAATCAATTTAGACTTTTGATTTGGGTCTATTATGATTTTATAATGATTTTTCTTGATTATAGATTCAACAATTATTATTTTGGGTTGTAGTCAATCTAAACTTTGTAGAACAATTTTTTGGATTTGAGAATGTTAATGGAGTTATCAATTTTAAAAGGGGATAAATTTGAGGTTTATGATGAAATATTGATGTTGGATATTTTGGAGGAATTTGGAGTATTGAAATTGGTGTTTTAGATAAATGCAGAAAATAAAGATATTTTAGTAATTTCAATAATTGAGATATGATTTATGGAAGAAAGAAATTGGTGTTTATGTGGCTTTGGATCATCTTTAGATTAAGGTGGTTGTTCATGAAATTTATTATTATTAGCGTAAATTGAAGTTTAAATAAGAGAATGTTTCAAGCCACATCTAAGGTTTTGCAAAAAGCCTGGTAGTCTAGGTAACCCGATCTGACCCGATGTGGTACTGAAGCTAAAAATGCCAACCAGAGCATTGGTATGGGCTGATCAGATCGGTTAGTAGTCTAAGCTAGACCAGACCTTAGAGTAAATTATAAAGACAATCATCAGTCAGGTCTAACTTGATTTTTCTATTTATTTATAAATATTTCTCTATAATTTTTTGTTTCTAAATATACTTTTTTTCTTCTATTTTTTGAACATTATTTTATTTTGTCACTCCCTCACTGTGAGACTGCCACTCTCTTCCTTCAATTAGTATCTCCTCTCTCACCCATCTCAACTTGGACCTTCGCTCTTTCCATGGCTACCGCCAACGACTCCCACCTCTTCCGTTTGTAATCAACTCCACATAATCTTTCTATGGCTTCCATCCTAGCGAGCCGAACCATGCTTCTCCTTTCTCTTGAAATTTTTTAAACAACTATATAGTCCGGTAGACTAGTCTCCAACCCGGAGGATCAAACCTGGTCCAGTCCGCTATCGGGTTTGTCCCAGACCGGACCAGACTTCAAGTAACAAAGTCTAGCCTAAGGTGATTCTTGACCAGACCTCGGGTTGACGTTGAACCCGATTTAACTCAGTCTTTGTGCACCCTAACCACATCTTTTAAGTTGAAACCTTTAAAATAAAATTAGACTTCAAATTATTTGACGGCTGGAAATGCATCTTCTCCATCCATTTCTCTTCATATCTTTCTCTACAGACAACTTTGAATCATTGAATAATATAATGATGAATTCACTCATAGATTGAATCTAACAAAAGTGATTAATTTATTACAATATAGCGAATCAAAGTTCCAATCCTTGCTACAATATTTATCCATAGAGCCAACGGTACCTAGTACACGATTCCTTCTACAGGATACTTGTGTTTAAAATAAAAAACGTATTCAAGAGGTTAAACCGGTACATTCCACTGCATCTTTATTTATTACATACCACCATTTTTTTCTGGTGTTCACAAAAAAAAAAGGCCTTTGTGATCACAACAGGGCAAAAAAAAAAAAGGGACAAAGTGCTGGTAATTGATTATTGGAAGCAAACCAAAAATAGAATACTACCTTCTTGTAGCCATTCAAGAGAGGTAGGAGGAACTCGCTGGAAAGAATTCATTTCCCTGGACAGCTACCAATTATCAAATCTAAAAAGCTAAGGTGATTTCATTTACCTTCTGGTCTGGCTAAGTACGTGTACATATTAAGAAAGAAGTTAAAATGGTTTAAACTTTTAACGAACAAAGAGGAAAATTACTAGAATAACTTTTTTTTTCAAATTCTGGGGGCCTGAATTTTGTCGACATAAACTTTTAGAATTATTTAAGCTGATATAGACACATGATTTTGACGTATCTTTGATAATTTGAAGAATGAGTTAAACACACCAAATTTCGGATTCTGTTTTTTTACCCCTGCTGGCTTTATAGTTTGGACTGAGACGTCTCATCTGTCGAGACCCTCTGTCTTTTAGAAGTCCAGTGAATTGTTATTTTGTTAACTTATTAATTGGAAACTCAATCAAACTCCGAGGATTAATTATAATTATCCCCACCATAACCATTGATGTTTCTAATAACCCTTTTAATTAATTGATTACAAATGTGCGTGTGTGTGTGTCCCATAATGGATTTAATAGAAGTTCAATAATATATATATATATATATATAGAGAGAGAGAGAGAGAGAGACTTTGATGTTTGATTATTACAATTGACAATTCTCTTGTTTTGTCCATATGTATATATGTGGACAGCCAAACTTGACCCCTCACTCACCTGTCTCTCCTACATTGCTTGGCCCATGCTGTTTTATGGCAGCTTGAGGTTAATTTTGATCAGCAGTACATAGTTTCAATTATAAGTCACAAGTTTAAGTTTTGGCCTACACATATATTGACAAACAACTAAAAATTAAATCATGTAAGGAAAATTGCGTTTTATAGAGTATGTCTCAAAAGAAAACAACTCTCTTCTCTCTCTCTAGGATGATGGTTATGAGGCCATGAAATGGGCAAGTCACATTCTTTTGTACTTTCTACCAAACCATTATATTGATGATAGAAATGATCCGGATTTTCAAAAAGAATAGGATGAAGGTACGCTCAGCACCTAAAATATATTTTAAAGTACATCGAATGCTCTAAAATATTTAAGGATGCAAGTTTGCCCCTAAAATATTAAAAATGGAGCAATTATCACCTTTATTAATAAACCCTTCAGATAGTTTTTCATATCTGGAATTGTCATACAGCTAGAACTCGTGTGATACGATCCTTTTGGAGCTGTAACCCACCGACCCTTGAACAGGTCACACAATTTCATCTCTGCATAATCCAAAGTTCAAATTGTGTATTGTTCACTCATCCAAGAGCCAAGAGGACAATGAAAGGGACTATTTGAAACGTAGCCATTTTTGGTTTGAACGTAGGATTTGTACTAACGAGCTCTTCATGCTTCTGAAAGTGTTTTTCATCAACAACTGTGCCAGGGCCTCCTGGAATGGACATGGAAGACGAAGGGTTTGGGGAAGAGAGAAGTAAGACACTGAAAATGGAGGCTATGAACAGAGACATAAAAAAAAAGGCACCATACTTGCTGTGTTGAGGCATCTCTCTCTTTTGCTACAGTCATTACTTCTGTCCACAAAAAGTGTACTGTACTCCAAGATTTCGTGTTCATGGTCTTCTCCGACATCCATGGACTGCCAGAGAAGAGGGGATTTTAGAGAAAAAACCATCAGAATCCGAATGATGAGAGATAACAAGATATTGCAGCAACAGAAATATTCCATTAAGGCTTAGGTGAACCGAACAAGATGAGGAGAATAGTTGGAGGATGCGAATGGTGAGGGAGGAGGCCAGAGGGATGATGCTGGCCTAATGAAGATGATGAACAGTTACGAAAGATAAGGGAAATTAAATGGTTGTATTAGTAAAGGTGATAATTGCCCCATTCTTAATATATGAGGGTAAAACTGCATCCTCGAATATTGTAGGGTGCTCAATGCTTCTCTAAAAATAATTTGCGGTGGTGCGTGTAACTTCACCCAAAAAATATGACATATGACGCTTATAGTTATATTATTGATTGGCTTTTGGCTCCATAATATCATCATTCAATTGGAAATCAACAAAGAAACAGAGAAAAACGCCATACTTCTGTTATATAATGGGCATCCCATCTCGTTACAAATTACATTAAATCATATATATGTATAGGATGATATTGCAAACTATTAATAATGGTTTTTTTTTGAGTGGAAAGGGAAAAATATATTAACAACAAATACAAAGTACAAGACACAACCAGCTATGCAACAGTGTTAATGGAATGAATAAGAGCACTGGCATTTGCGGTGTGGTTAACATAAGTACAAACAGCTATGATAATAGACTCAGGAGAAGCAGGTTTATTCTGAAAAATATTCTTGTTTCTATTGTCCCATAGCTTCCAACAAAGAGTGCCAAAGAAGAGTCTCCAGTGAGTACCCATACAACGAGGATTAAGATTCCATAACAACCATTTATGAAATGGCATGTTGCAGAAGACTTGGAGTCGATGTGGGGGGATCACCTTGCGCCAGCAGCTTATCGCGACAGGACAATGCTTGAGGATGTGGTCCAGGTCTTCCAGGGTGTAATTGCATAATTCACAATGCCCATCTGTTGTCATTCCTCTCTTGATGCGTTCCTCGTTAGAAAGGAGTTTACCTTTCATGGCAAGCCAAAGAAAGGTTCTAATTCTCTGCATCCCAGGCCATTGCCAAATCCAACTCCAGTGTTTAGCTGGCTCTTGCCAATCATAAAAGTGATTTGCATGATAAGCCGAGGTAACAGAGAAAACACCATTGGTAGTAAGATTCCAATAGCAAGCGTCAGCGGATCCAGAAGTAGTAGGAGGTTGGTGTTTGGCAATTTGCATATTGATAGCATTGGGGAGAAGATGCTGAAAGATCTCCCAAGACCACGAGTTTGCTGCATTAACGTAGTCTTTGAGCGGCTTATGCTGGTCCTCATCATCAATATCAGCAAATGCCAGATGTTTTAAAGGACCAATGTCATCTAGCCAAGCGTCCGACCAAAACCTAATAGTTTGACCATCACCAGGCTTCCAGGCTATATGAACCTCAGTGTCCTCCCAGACTTTAGAAATATTGCGCCAAATATGAGAAGCTGATTTAGATTTAGACCCAAATTTAGAGGTGTGGGACCAATTATACTTAGCTCTTAGGACCTGAACCCAGAGCCTATTAGGTTGGCTAACAAGATGAAAAGCTAGCTTAGCTAAAAAGGCAAAATTTTGACCTTTCAAATCTCTGAGACCACTCCCTCCATAAGAAGTAGGCTGGCACATTTCCTTCCAATTTACAAGACTAGCCTTATGCTGGGTAGCGGAGGAACCCCAAATAAAACCCCTTATCAGCTTGTCAACAGCCTTAGTACAGGATGCAGGCAAGAGAGTGGTTTGCATCGTGTAAAAAGGAATAGCATTAAGAACAGATTTAGCCAAAGTGAGTCTTCCGGCTAGAGATAAAGAATTTGCTTTCCAGCTGGTTAACTTACTTTGGATTCTCTCAATGAGGTAATGGTACGTGTCCTTGGTAACTCGAGAGTGCAACAAAGGAACTCCCAAGTACTTGCCTAGTTGCTCAGTCTTACGAAAATGGAGGAAATGGCAAATCGAATCAGCTTCATATTTCTGAACATTGCGGGAAAAATGGATTCTGGTTTTACTTTGACTCACAACTTGTCCAGAAGCAGCACAAAAATCAGCCAGAGTACTTTGAATAAGATGGAGTTGCCTTTGAGAAGTTCCACTAAAAAGGATCAAGTCATCAGCAAAGAAAAGGTGAGAAAGAGGAGGACCCTTTCTTCCTAGTCTAATTGTTTCCCAGCTTCCCATGTTGACTTCCTGAGTGATTGCTTGAGATAGGCGTTCCATGCAGAGAACAAAAATATAAGGAGAGATTGGATCTCCTTGACGGATACCTCGAGAGGGCTTGAAGGATTGCAGTGGATGGCCATTCCAAAGTACTTGCATACTAGGGGTGGTGATGCATTGCATAATTAATCTAATCAGCTTAGGAGGGAATCTGGCATCCTCAAGCGTGTCCTGAATGAATTTCCAGTTCAGCTTGTCAAAGGCTTTCTCCAAGTCTACTTTTATTGCTAACCAACCTTTCCTACCTTTCTTGTTGTGCATGGAATGAATAGCCTCTTAAGTAATAATTATGTTATCAGTTATGCTTCTTCCACGAATAAAGCTGGTTTGGTTAGGGAGGATTAAATAGGGCATTAGTTGTTTGATCCGATTAGCCACCACTTTAGAGACTAGCTTGTAGGAAATAGAGCATAAGCTTATGGGGCAGAATTCCTTAACCATAGTTGGATGGGGAGTCTTGGGGATTAAGGAGATCAAAGTTTGGTTAAGGTTGGGATCAAGATTCTCACCATCAAAGAGACCTTTAACCAAACTGAAAAGAGAGGGGCCAACAATGTCCCACTGACTTTGGTAAAATAGAGCATGTAAGCCATCATTACTCGGAGCCTTGAGAGGTTTCATTTCAAACAACGCATTTTTAACCTCAACAAGAGTAACGTCAGATGCCAAAAAATCTAATTGAGAGGAGGAAATTTCAGGAAAATTACCTTTGTGTCGATAGGGAAGATATCCTGGCTGGGGTTCTGAGTACAGCTGCATAAAGTAGGAGCGAACAAGCTGCTCTAATTGCCCATCCTCAACAATCCAATCCCCATTATCATCCTTAAGTGCTTTAATACTGTTTTTAGATCGACGGATCTTAGCCTTCATATGATAATAGGATGTGTTTCGGTCTCCCAAACTGATCCAATCAGAGCAAGATTTTTGAATCCAAAGCAACTCTTCCTGAAGACATATCTCCTCGTATTCCAATTGGAGATCACAATCAAGATGGTGAAGAAAACTGGATAGAGGTTGCTCTTCCAAAGCCTTTTGAACTCCGAGGAGTCGAGCCTCGAGCTTTCTCTTACGAAATCCAATATGCCCAAAAGAATTACGATTCCAGATGCTGGCCTTCTAGGTGAAAAAAGTGATGTTTTCAGCCAGAGGTTTCTCAGAATCTCAAGATTCGCTCACGAGATCTGAAAAATTAGGATGGGTTAGCCAAGGAGCCAAGAACCGGAAAGGAGCTGAACCACAGGGATGTTGCTGGCTGAGATTTAGATTTAATTTCAGTGATCTATGGTCTGATTGAAGGTAAGGAAGATGCAGAACCGAAGAATTAGGGGAACCTAGAAGCCATTGACTATTAACCAGGAATCTATCAAGTCGAGCTAAGGAGAGCCCTCTCCGCCAAGTGAAACGAGGACCAGAGAAGCCTAAATCATTAAGATTGCAATCACCAACAAACTTTTGAAAGGCAGGACATCCTTTTCTAATTGAACGAGTGCTGGACCTTCTCTCATCAGAGGATAAGACAGCATTGAAGTCACCACTGATCACCCACGCCTCTTGCATAATGGGAGCCATACAGGCTAAATCTCGCCATAATTGATTTCTGAGTAAAGAGCTGGGGCTTCCATAGACTGCAGTGAAAAGAAAAGAAATGTTTTCTTTAATTAAACGAACCTTAGCATGGATAAATTGCCAGTGGTCTTGAAGTACTTCTACTTCTACTTCATGACTCCACAGCAACTAGATGCCTCCAGAAAAGCCACAAGCCACATTCATGCTTGGCTGCTTGCTACACATTTATGTGCATAGTCTAAGCATGACCAACCTCGTATCACCAAACAAAATGCAAAGTTATATGTTTTGCTTTGAAATATTATTATTCAACTATAGTTTCACCTAGTTGGTCAAAAAAAAAAAACTATAGTTTCACCTAAGAAATAGGACACATAGATCAATAAGTGTATGGTTGGATTGGTAAGAGCGTTCAATTAACATACATGGGGTCTCCAGCCTTAAATTTAGTAGCGTTAAAATTTGTTAAGAGAGCTTGCTACCTGAATTTCCCACAAGTGCCTGATTCAAATTAGTCAATTGCTCGGACACCTGGTAATATAGTTCAGAAAAAGCGTCGGATATTAGATGGTCAAAAGCAAATAAAAAGAAATATGACAAATAGTAAAGTGTGATTAGAAAACTTTGGTACAGTTGATATAAGGAATTTGATTCAATATGACCCTATTATTAATAGCACATTTATCATAATTTTTATAATTATATTAATTAATAATTGTTCATTGTCCAAAATACAAGACACTTCTAAAATATATTAGTCCAAAATATAAGTCACTAAGAAACAGTAATTAATGCTAATTTATCAATTGTACCCCTATAATTAATATTTGTACATGATTCTTTATATTTTTCTCTCAAATTCAAAACTTCATTTACGTTGAAAATTTTTTCAATTATATCTCATTAATGTAAAGATTACGGCAGATTTCTCAATACCCCAAAGTACCTCTGCATGCATTGAATTGATACCCATCGCAAAGTCTGATTTGGTATATATATCATGTTGAACAATATAGCCTGAGGTATGGTTTAATCCAACACTAATTTAAGGTTGGGTTGGATTGGATTGAGTTTAGCGGATTGTCTAGATTAATCGAGGTAATACAGAGACCTCAATGTAATTTTGTTTTTCCGCTCACAAGAGAAAAAATATTAACCTATAATATAAAAATTAACATTAAAAATATAGAAAAAATTAATTTTTTAATCATTGAGCTTATAACTCACTTCGACTATAAGTCACTGCGGTTCGGATCTTGAACTTTTGCATAGATTACTACTCGATCACTCATCTTTTCACCATGAATAAAGTACGTACTCTCATTCCACGTTAGCACCACATCAATCCTTCCATCCTTGTAAGTGCCACCCCATACAATGAATCAGCATTAGTTAAGGCTTTTTGTTTTTGAAGAAACACGATTCTCCGTCGTTTCCATGAGCAGCAGATGCTACTTTTCCAGCACTGGTTTTGTTTTCCAATATCCCTTTACTAACCTCAAACACTATACTTTTCCACTCAAAATTTAAGCCCCATCAGTAGGGTAGAGCAACGGGCGGGTCTGATAGTTAACCTGCGGCCCTCTTGTTTATATTTACACGGGGTTCAGGCTTAACTCGAACATGGGCAATCCATTTGGGCCCGTTATAAACGCGCTGCCCTAAAACCCGTCGGGTTCGAGCGCGTTAACGGGCAGCCCGTTTATTTTTTTTTTTTGCTTCAGCGTTCACAGGCTCTCCCTCCTCTCGCCATGCCTCCTTCCCTTACACTCACACCCTTCCTTGCACTCTTCTTCTTCTCTCTGTCCGTTCCATCTTCCTCTTCCGCCGCCTCCTCCACCATCGCCTTGCTCCTCCCTTCCGACGCTATTTCCCTCTTCAGGAAATAGGATTTGCACTTTCCCCTCCACCTTCTCGGAAAACTAGGGAAAGAAACAGTGTTTCATCAACATCACTGTGAAGCACGAAATTCACAGAAACCTTCCTTGCTCCTCGATAGATATTTTCGCTATGTCTCCTCTCATATTCATCATATGCGCTGAAGCGGAGGAATCGATTTGGGTTTTGCAATGCATGACGAGTGCTTCGGAGCTTTTCTACAATCGGAGGCATAGCTTGGGACGAACCTCTAATTATCTGGGGAACCGATTCGTTGCCCTATAGATATGTCGTCAAGTGCTTCTCAAAAACTATAGTCGGAGCTTTTCTACAATAGGAGCTTTTCCTCCTTCTATAGATATGCTGATTCGTTGCCATTGGAACTACAATCGGAGTTTTTCTACAATCGGAGGCATCGCTTCGGAGCTTTTCTACAATCGTTGCCCTACGACTACTGTCAATGGCAGGGCGTCGCCGTCAAGTGCTCCCATGGCACCGGCAGGGCTGTTCGCTTCGTCCTTCAAAACTTCAGCCTTCGTGGCGTCTTCCCTCCCTCAATCTCAAATCTCTCTTCCTCAATCATAATTCCTTCTACGGTTCTTTTCCTCTCATTCTCTTCCTCCTCAATCTCAAATCTACCCCAAATTAAAAAAAATCAAGTCGAAAATGAAAATGAAATGAACATGGGACATGAGAATGAAACTTGAAAGATGAACCCAAAAACTAGAAAAAAAGGAAGAGAATGAAACGTGGAATAAGCGTGAAACTTGAAAGAAACCTTGAAGATGAACCAGAAATTTGAACCCAATCTTCACATACCCTTATTTTTCATATCGTTAGCACGAGAGAAAGCTGGGCAAAATGAAAAAAAATGGTTAACTTTGTTACATGGTAGGTCTTGAACACGGAACAAATCAATTTTCCATAGAACGCCTTACCACTAGACTAAGATCAAACTTTGACGTTTAAGATCAAATATAAAATTTTAGAGGAAAAAATTATAAATAAAAAATAAACTTGCTGACACCGGCAACCGGGGTTGTACTCGTGCCCCGTCCCGTTTAATCAAACAGCCCGCCCATTCCGGGCTGTTTTTTCGAGCGGGCCCAAACGGGCAAATTGCACACTAGGCTCTGGCGGGTCCACCGGATTCGAGGTTGTTTGTTTAGCCCTACTCGTCAATACTGCATGACTCGCAAAGAGAGGGAGGGAAGGATCGGTGTGGAGTTTTTGAGGTTGATTGTGGGTTTTGTCTTATTCACATTGGGCTCGTTTAAGGAAAATGGTGGAGAAGTTCTTTTATAGTTTACTAAGGTGAATAGGATTATCTCGATATACAAAAAACACTGTTAAATGTAAAACACTTTGGTTCTGAAAATTGCATTTTCATGGTGGGTGAAGCTCGTCGTAACAAATCTCAAGCTCAAGATACGCGGATTGGGAGGGCCAAGCCGAAGTTTCCCATTAATGAACATTAAAGAGATGTAGAAGCAGAATGACACAAATACTATAATTACTCGGAAGTTTCCCATTAATGTTTGGGAGTGGCCTTTGCTGTGGTTGAAAGCAATGATTGGGTTCGCCATCACCAGGGTCGAAGAAGCCGGGCTCTACCGGCGTAAGAAACTTCGCTTTTGAAAAATGAAAAGGCCTCGTACTGATTCATTGTTTGAATGTGGTGGTGTGAAAACTGATGTGGTGCTGCTGTACTTTACTCATGGTTAAAAGACAAGTGACTGTGCCCAGGGGCTGGTCCGACTGGTTGTTCAGGGGAAGGCAAGACGCCGCGTACCCGTCAGGTCTTGGGCTCGAACCCTGGGAAGTCCCGGCGCACTCCGGGGCGACCCCGGATTAGTCTGGATCCGCAAGGATCCGGGATACCGGGGGGTGAAATGCCCTTTCCCACTCAAAAAAAAAAAGGCAAGTGACTGATAAGACTAAGGTGACGTTTGAGGATCCGTTAAGAAGTCTTAAAAATATGTTTAACAGTATTTTTTTGTAAAATGAGATAATATTCTTTATATATTTGTCTCGGCTTGCGTAAAAGTACTTCTCCACCGCGTTCCCAAACGAACCCTAAGTGTCTATGGAGCGAAACATGATGAATCATAGTTCAATAACTTAGTTATAAGTAAGTTAAAAGTTGAAAGATTAAAAAATTAATTTTATAAAAAATCTAAAATCATATAAAATACATCTCAAAACATTAAATTTAAACATAAATTGATTATCTCTAACATTTGACAATAATAAATGCCATTTTAACATATAAAATTTTAAAAAAAAATTAAATGACTGAAAAATAATTCAGGTCAAATTGGATCAAACTAATTGACGTGAGTTCCCGATCCTATACCCCAAACCAATTCGACCAATCAATCAGGTCTGATTATTTCATTATATAACTTCTTTAGACTGAACTGACTAGACCATATCACTTTAGATTGGACTGAACCAGACTGAATCATTGAATTTTTGCGCACCCTTACCAAAAGCTCTCATCATGTGATAGTCATACCAAGAGGTTCTGTGGCCATGACAAGAATGCCGATATTAATTTACGCAAGTTGAGATAAAACTCATCTCACATATTAACTTCGACTTGTGTGAAATTATTTTCTCACCAAATTCCTAAACACATGCTAAGACACCTTATACGGTTTTCTTGAGGGAGATCAATACTAGTAATTTGGCTTTCATGATTGGTCGAGTCCAGATTTTAAATTAATCGGGTCCCCATGGCATAAAAGTTAGTAAAATCATCTGCAATAACAACAAGGAATCTAGGAGAGAATGAAAAGAAATTTTGACAAATGGGATGGTAAATGTGCTTAGGAAAAAAAACTTATAGTTGTTTTCATTTAAAATTCCTTTTATTTAGTGGGGTTTTGTTCAGTTATTAATTTATTATATTGAGGGATGGGAATTAAATTTAAACTGTATGAGAGCACGGAACATGCTGCCAGAAAGAAAAGAGAAGTCACAGAAAGCTATTAAAAAATGCTGGGACAGTTCGTTCGAGGCAGAAACTCAGGAGAAGGTGAAGTAGATAGAGTTTCAGACCAAAAAAAAAATAATGAAACTATTGAAAGGTTAACCAACAAATTTTAAACGGCGAGGGAGGATTATATATTCATATTTTCTCTACCTGCATCAATGAACCTCGAAGCCAGTTCAATGATTTTGCTAATTCTTTCTCAACATGTTTCAATTAGTGGTGTAAGATACCTTTTTTTAATATAATTTATAATTTATGAGATAAATATATAAAAAAAAGTTTTATCCTTATTCATGTAAATGTGATTTTATAATGTTATAACACATGGCTGTGAGTAGTCCAATCATTCCCAGTTCCCGATTCTGTATATAACTGTGTTTGGTAAGCCCGTTTTGCCAACGGGTGCGCTTACCGAGATAAAATTCCTCTCATAAACTACCTCGGAATCTTTGTCGTTTTTCCAACGGGCTATTCAAACACATCCTATATTGTGAGTTTCCAAGCACTGTGATGAGAACTGAGCATCTAAATGTGTGTTTGGATGATATAAATAAAAAAGAGAGATTTATTGTAAAGGAAGTTATCTATGAAAAGGTCCAAATAGTTGTCAATGACAGCTGCTCCACTTATCAATGGTACTCAATGACTTGTCATTGACAACCTCTTAGAACTTTTTCATAAATAACTTTCTTCCATAGAACCTTACAATAAATCTTCCAATAAAAAATATCTTTGAATGTAGAGTTAAAAAATGTATGAGTTTGATTGTAATAATATTTGGTATGTTGATAAAAATATCTGCATAGATACACACGTTTAAATAAAAAAGAAGGTATGTGTCACTGAAAAAAAGAAGAAGGAGGTGTGTAAATACTAAATAGTTAACATGATTTTTGTAAAAGAAATTTGTAAATAGCTAAAGAATTCGCTATACACAATTAAAGCCGTACTGTACCCGTGAAAGAAAACTTGCATATATATGGTATTAATAAGTGTCCATTTAAAAGCTTGGCAAAAAAAAAAAGTGTCCATTTAAAAGGCTTAAATCTCAGTTTAATCATATATTATATTTCCAGTGTTTTTCCTTTGGTTTCTACGACAAACTTTGCAACATATAGCTCGGTTACAAAAAAAAAAAACAAAAGAAAAAAGAAATCCAGCATACAATTTTAGCCTAAAAAAGTTCTCCCTACCTTTCAAAATAAGAAAATGTACGTCAAGAACGACTTTAAGTTAAAACCATCTCGAAATCTATTAAAAATCTCAAAATCCATAAATGGCTTGTTTTGGGAGGCTGTTTGCCTCCCCAAAAGCCATTCATGCGTTTACCGAGACAAAATTTCTCTCACATATTTACCTTGGAATCTGTGATCGTTCTCCCAACAGATCATCCAAACAAGCCTAAAAACCATATTGAAGTCCACAAAATCATCTAGAAATCCGTAAATTCCTTTCTCCCAACGGAACTCCCAAACACACACTTTGAGAATCTTTTGAGGGATTAATTTTATGCAAGTCAATGTGAGTACATGAGAGGAGTTTTGTCTTGACTTACGTGCAACGTGATTTCAACATGCTTCCCAAACAACATCCATGGGCCTGTTTGGTAACCATGGGCTTATTTTCATAAGCACGTTTAACAGTGCTTTTCTGCAAAACGAGATAATCTCCTTCACATATTTGCCTCGACTTATGTGAATAAGAACTTATAAGTGGCTTAACAGGCCCATGTCAAACACAATAAAGTTATGTTTAAACACTTTTGCTTCAAAGATGGTTGTTGACCAAGTCCTTACCTACCCGAGCATTCCAACTCGTACATTTTTTTAAATCTATATTCACTCTCCTAACCACCAAGCTACACACACACACCAGCATTGCCCCTTCACATTTATGGGAAATATCTGCCATAACAAAACTATTATACATTATAACATTATTTAGGTTGGTATATATGAACACTTCACTATACATCATTCTCTCATTGCACTCATCACTAGACCTTTCCATATTGCTACAAAAGGATTCAGCTCCATCTTTGCTCTCACTTCATCAGCTTAAGAACTAGAAGAAGAAACATTGTAGAGTCTCTCTGCCTCCTGTATTTTCCTCTGGAGACTGAAAATTCTGTGTCCGGCCATTCTCATTGGGCTACCCTCTTCTCTACTTTCCCCCACCCACTCATTCTCACGTGTTCATGATGGCCAAAAACCAAAATTGAGACCCATACAGCCAAAAACTTTTCTGTACAGTGTTAAATGGTTTGGATGGTTTGCAATGTGCAGTGAATACTTTAATTTGGATCATAAATTGGGTTTTATACTTAGAATTTGAGAAGTTTTAGAGAAAGAGAGGCCAGTTTTATATTTAGGCTATTAACTAGGCCTACTAGATGGGGTCTGAGGTTTTAACGGATGTAGTTCAATCAGAGAAATTAAATAAAATTACAGGTGGTTAATGTTAGAAAGACTAGTGAAGAGATCAACCACCATAATGCAAGCGTAGCCTTCTGTACCAATGTTAGATATGAAAGAAGCCCTGAAAATCAGATCATAAGGGAATGAAGACAAAGGGGAAACAAATTTATCAATTCCTTTTATAATAACCAACAGATATATACTTGCTGGCAGCAACAAATATCTTGGCTGCATAGCATCTTATGCCATTGATTCCCGCAGATTATTAGTAGTATCCTAAAGTGTCTAAGTACCTTTAATGTAATGAAAGATTTTTAATTTCTTTTAAATATATAATATCTTTAATATAAGAGTCAATTGACTTTTTATATTAAAAAAGATAAATAAATTAATTAACAACATATATTTATGTGTATCACTGGATTATATACGTGGTCGGATACATTATTTTTAAGAAAAGGTAAATATATCAATTAATTAACTTTTTTAATCTCTCTAAAAAAGTTAACTATATTTTATATTAAGGATTCAAACTAGGAATAAAAAACCTCGAGGCCCTTTGGCATAATCTTTTTTTTTTACCAACCTTTGGTATAATCTAATAAATAGGATCTTTGTTTTGCCAAATAATCAACAGGTTTCCTAAAATACACAAACCAAAATGTAATAAAAAAATGAAATATTTTATTTTCATATGTATTTGAAAAATTCGTTGAGAAAAGGGAGTTACAAATTTTAAAATGATTTTAAAGATTTCGAGCTAATTTTATACACTTCCCATGGTTTTTATAAGTTTTAAGGTTGTTTTTTTTTAAGTTGCGTGCGTACGGCTTCCCAAACATTAACTACGCTGGCCAAACGAACCCAACCCTTTCGTCAAATCCTCTCTCCTCCCACCAAATGGACGAAACGTCGGTCAAAGAAGCCAGTTGCTCTCATCCCTCGGGTAAGCAAACAAGAAAAATCCGCCGTTATTGTGTTTGTTAGGTAACAAGTGCTTATACACGTAAATATGTTTAACAGTGTTTTTTTGTAAAATGAGACAATCTCCTTTATATATTTACTTCGACTTGTGTAAATAAATCTATAAATACTTTTCCACCGCTTTATCAAACGGACCATTCTCATTCCACTTTTCATAATCTCTCTGCACCTGCCGTGTATTTTCTCATCCTCAGTTTCCAAACTCGTCCACAAAGTCAATGGCATCTTGGTCTATCTTGCTTTTTCTGAATGCTTTCACACGATATTTTTAACCACTGATACACTGCGTAACACACAAAGCTTCCTTCATGATGGGCAAAGCTTCACTGCTTCTCAGGAATTGCCTTCTGCTGCTTTTCTGCAGCTCCACGGGCTTATGGGGTTTTGCTACATCGGAGGTTGAAGATGACGTGAGATGCCTCAAAGGCCTCCAAGATTCGTTCGGTGGTTCTAATGGGCAGCTTTCATCGTGGCAATTCAACAACAACACGCCCGGATTCATTTGCCGATTCACTGGCGTTACGTGTTGGAATGAGCAGCAGAATCGCATCATCAGTCTTGTGCTCAATAGTATGGAGCTCTCCGGTGGCGTGCCGGAGTCCTTGAAATATTGTGGTAGTCTGCAAAAACTGGATCTTGGGTCCAACGCCCTTTCTGATGTGATACCCAATGAGATTTGTGTTTGGATGAAGTTTTTAGTGAACCTTGACTTGTCGGGTAATCGTTTTTCTGGAAGTATTCCCCCTTCTCTCGGGACTTGCTTTTATTTGAATGAGTTAAGTCTTTCCAGTAATCAACTTTCAGGTGTCATCCCTGTCGAAATTGGGAGCTTGAGTAGGCTTAAACAGTTTTCTGTTGCTAATAATCATCTTGAGGGTGCGATTCCTTCGTCTTTAAGTCGGTTTGACAAGGAAAGCTTTGAGGGGAATAGTGGGCTTTGTGGGGATCCTCTTGGATCTAAGTGTGGAGGGCTGAGCAAGAAGAATCTTGCCATTATCATAGCTGCTGGGGTTTTCGGTGCAGCTGCTTCTTTGTTATTGGCTTTTGGGCTCTGGTGGTGGTACCGCTTGAGATTGAGTAAGATGGGGTTTGGAGATGGAGCAAGTGATAATTGGGCTGTGAGATTGAGGGGTTACAAGCTTATGCAAGTCACTCTATTTCAAAAACCCCTTGTGAAGGTTAAGCTAGGCGATTTGATGGCGGCTACCAATAATTTCAGTGCAGAAAACATTATTACTTCAACAAGAACGGGAACTACTTACAAAGCAGATCTTCCTGATGGGTCAACCCTTGCAGTCAAACGGCTCAACACGTGTAAAATCTTGGAGAAGCTCTTTCGCGTGGAGATGAATAGGCTAGGCCTACTCAGGCACCCGAATTTGGCACCACTTTTGGGATTCTGTGTAGTGGAAGAGGAAAAGTTTCTGGTTTACAAGTACATGTCTAATGGAACTCTCTACTCCTTGCTGCACAAAAATGGCAATGCATTGGACTGGCCCATGAGATTCAGGATAGGCTTGGGGGCAGCTAGGGGCCTTGCTTGGTTGCATCATGGGTGCCATCCTCATATTGTACACCAAAATATCTGTTCCAATGTGATTCTTGTTGATGAAGATTTCGATGCTCGTTTAATGGACTCTGGACTTGCCCGGCTCATGACATCAAACTCTGAAGAGTCAAGTTTTGTGAACGGAGACTTGGGGGAACTTGGCTACATAGCTCCAGAAAATCCTAGCACTTTGGTTCCTTCGCTAAAAGGAGATGTATATGGATTTGGGGTTGTACTTTTGGAGTTGGTCACTGGGCAGAAACCTCTTGAAGTTAGCATTGGAGAGGAAGAAGTTAAGGGTGATTTAGTGAATTGGGTGAATTCGCTTTCTAATTCTGGTCGTATCAAGGATTGCATTGACAAGGCCATAAGTGGGATGGGACACGATGAAGAGATTTTGCAGTTTCTGAGAATTGCATGTGACTGTGTGGTTTCTCATCCTAAGGATAGATTGTCTATGTACCAGGTTTATCATTCGTTGAGGAGTCTGTCTAGGGACCAAAGTTTTTCGGAGCATGATGATGAATTTCCACTTACCTTCGGGAAGCCTAATTGATGAATCAGCTTAGTCTGTTTCGAGAATGGCATTTATTCTGCTCTGATTTCCTGTTTGTTATGGAAGTATTCAGAATGGTCCTCATGTACGTGCCTTGATGATTTCCAACAGCGGACTAAAAGGTGCAGTTGTATGATGCAATAAACTTTATGGCATAGCTTGGATTCTTGTGTTTCGTAATGTCCATTTGTTTTACTGCTATTGTCCTAGGATGCAATGCAACCCCAAGCTGGTTCTTTGGTATTTGGAATATACTTCTTGTTTGTATCCTTAGTATGTGTAAGACTTAAAGATGCAAAACGTCAAGGGAAGGTCACCAGGTGGGACCCTGGATCTGCCTGTTGCCAAAGGTGGAACCAGGTTGCAGGGTTGGATTTTTGAGGGATATAGCTTTTGTTGGGTCCTTGCGTCTTCATGCTAGCTAAGGGGTAGTATTTTCAAGCTATGCTTGCCATTTGTATTAAGAAAAAAAGATGCAAAATGGCACTCTCTACTTTGTGTTCTGTATAGATTTATAGTTAGGGTGATGTGAAGCAATTGCTTTCTATAGAAAGAAAAGAGGGCCTTGTTCTCTGTGAAGTAAGATATATTGTGTTTGAACATTATTTTGGTGTTTTGAACTAGTTGTCTAGTACCTCTTCTGAAAGGTTCTGTGCAACTGAAATATTGCTGTTATTAGTACTAGTCAAGCCTTGCAACGCGCACTAAAAAGATGTCGATAAATCAGCAAATCACATCATATGACTTTTAGGCCCCGTCTGCTTTGCTAGAAGTAACAATGCTCAAGAAATGGAAATGGAGATGCAAAACCCCATTTTCCATGGTTTGGTTGGCAGGAAATAAGTTCTTGAAAATGAATTTCTTCAATAACTCAGGAAAATTGGTTCCATAGTTGGAACTTGGAGTTATGGAAAACGAGAATTTTGTTGGATTTTTTTGTCTCAAAAGTACCCTCATCTTCAACCTTGCCACACACGACTCACTCTTCAATCTATGATGACAGATATTTTTTTCTAAATGCAAGTGTCCTACTATTAAAAATAATCTTGTTCAAGGCATACTTTGATATCAAATGTGGGTACATTTTCCAACGAGGATTCAAGTTTTAGTTCATTAAATATTAAGTTGTGAATGACTAACCATTTCCACTAAAAATCTAACCCCTTATTGGTCAACAATGACATATTTAACTTGTCATTACCTTCTTCTCCAGTGAGCACCGTATCATCTTTCTTCAAATTTCGAACTTTTCCGATGAAAGATCTAATTTAAATACTGCTAAGCCTCGTGGATTTGGTCCAAGGTCAGTGCAATAAGTAGTAACTACAAGTTTAAAGGTTTCTAGCAAGGGTGACCATCAAAATGGTTCTGGTCCATGTGAGGTTTGCTTCATGGCGTTTGATTATGGTTGCTGATGGTGAATCATGGTTCTCGACAAATCTATTCCTCTTGTTTTTTTTTATTTTCCTTTCTTGTTGAGATATGGTTGTTATTTATTTTCTGAATTTTGGAATTATTTTTTTTTGCTTGAAGAAGAAAAAAAGAGAGGAAGATGTGTGTGCTTTTTCCGGAATGCATTATGGTCTTTTTCTTAATAATTTTGGCCTCTTTTTTCTTATCTAATTTGGCTGCACCAAACAAGAATTTCTGTAATACTCTTTTAATTTCAATTCATTTTCATTTCTATTTTCATAAAAAAACAAACGGGCATAATATGAAGAACATGATGGAATGTTTTGGCGAGCCAAATGATAAATGAATAAAAAGATTGCTAACTCCATGATTGAGTGGAAAGGTTTTCCCCCTTCCCCTTTGTGGCCAAGGATAGAATGGAAAGGTTGGGATGAGAGACAGAGAGAGAGGTGGCTGAGATTTATAGGGCTGTTTGGCATAACGGATTCACATTCCCTCTACCATTCATTCCTTAGTGCCTCCTTTGGTATGTAAAATTGATTTTGATGGAAATGGAGATAGAGATAAATATGAGGTTTAAAATTACGTTTGGTATGTCATGGAAATGAAGATGGAATCCATATCTTTTTTTTATGAATGTTGATTATTTTGAAATGTAATAAAAAAAACTATTTTGCATAAGGGAGGATATTTTGGTCCAAAAAAATTGGACTCCATGGAACCCAAATGAATTCCATAGGTTTGGGTATGGAATTGAAATTTGGTATTTAGGTGGAATTGAATTCCACATGGAATTGTAATTCCATCATACCATACATGCCAACATCATGGAGTTCAATTCCATTTCCACCATCCCATTTTCACCATACCAAACTAGGCATAGAAAATTTATGTTCATATCATATCGGTGAAGGAAAGTTCTGGATCTGTAACCTCTGAGAATGTGTATGAATTCACAAAAGTATATCCACAAGTGAACAGTCCGAAATGAAGGTGCTTAAATTAGTCAAGGATATATCTGCGTTTTTGCTTATTTATTTTTTACTAAGGTATACTTTTAGTCTTTTATATTTGTATCAGATTTTACTTTAGTCCTTTAAGTTTAAGAAGTGCACTTTTAGTCTCTCAAACATAACGCCATTTATCTCTCTTAACGGAAATTGTTGACTCATCGAACTTAACGCCATTATTTTAAATCTTTTTTTTATTTAACATAATTTAAAATATCAAATTTATTATATTATTAAATTAAAATTAAAATGTGAATATGCTTTGTAAACGTTTTATTGCACAGTCATCAATTAAATTTGGTGAGTCAGCAATTCCCGATAAGAGAAACTAACGGCGTTAAGTTTGATGAGCTGAAAGTACACTTTTTAAACTTAAAGGACTAAAATGAAACCTAACACAAATATAAAGGATTAAAAGTATACTTTAACCTTTATTTTTAGAATGAACGTGAAATGAATGCCGGGTGTTATTGGGGTTGTTTGGTAAAGAGTTAAGCAATGCCAAAAGCACGTTCAACAGTGTTTTTCGTAAAATGAGATAATCCCCTCCATATACTTACCTCAACTTACATAAAAGTATTTTTCTACCGTGTTCTCAAACAAACCCGTTATCCAATAATTCACGAGGAAAAGTAGAAAACAACGAAAAAAGGCAAGTCACGGCCCTCACGGGGCCATTTCTATTAGGTCGAGAGTGATGATGACTATGATTTTAAGAAACTTTCAGATCACAAATTACTCTAATAGTTCCTTCTATTTAACCATTCAACTTGAATTCTATAATTAACATCACTATCAGTGTATATATAATTGATCTCATATTTAAATTTTATCATTTGTGAAATGATTTAATCTTCCAGTATCACTTTTCTAACTTATTTTTTATTAAAATTATAGTGTATATATTCTATTTTACTATGATGAAAGCCCTTTGATTCTATAACACTTCTCTGAATCTCAAATTTATAGTTAACCTCCTCCCTGACCTACGTCAACATAAATACTAAAGTATACAATAAGTCACATCATCCATTCATGCACTCCTTCCAAATCCAATAAATTACGTTACAAACCAATGTTGATATTTAGGAGTAATACATTAAATAGTCGTACTCATGATGTGGTGGGTTTTGTTGCAAAAAAAAAAAGTTATTTGGCAGTATGCATATTGGCTGGGTTTTGGAATTTATTGAAAGAAAGGAATTTATAAATTTTAAAAAAAATTTATAAATTTTAAAATAATTTTTATGTATTTCGATATGATTTATTTATTTTATTGGGAAAAAGTTGTTCCCGCATTGCAAGTTGCAACCATTAAGCAATTCAGGTATTGCCACGTCATTCCAGGTTCATCGAACCATCTCTCTTCCATTCACTGTCTTCTTGGCGGCGGCGGCGGCGCCAACCCACTTTCCTGGACATTTTTGCATAAAGCTCGAACCAAATCAATTGCCTAATTTACAGAAAAGGGATTATTATATTCGACTCCGCACGGATTATTAATCTTCACGTGTACAAAGAAAAAAAAATGCCAATTTACATGTAGCCACAACGGCACCTAAATAGTCTCTCATGGAGGGATGTTTTTAGTTGCAGGGAAGGAAATAAAAGCATATAAAAGGCAATGAAGATAAAGTCGTAAAACCCTCAATCATTTAGCCATACACTTAATCATTCATTGTAAATAAGCTGGTGTAGGATGCTGATACACACACCCCTCTCATCCTATTTACGAAATAAAGAGAATGTTTTATTTAGTCATATTCATAAGTGGATTTATTAAAATTTTCATTTGAATACATAATTTTATTATTTATTTATTTATTGTGTTAATTTTACTTTCATATATTATAATGGATGTTAACTAAGGATAAAATTAAAAGGTTATTAAAATTTAAAGTTATTACATGTAGTTTAATATTTTTCTTACTTTATGTAAACCATGATGGAATTAAATAGAATCAGCTGAGCAAGCGTAGGGTGAAGTCTGATGAGTAGGGGCATATTGATCTTTTCACCTTAACTTCCTTTTCCATGGAAGCATGTAGAGTTCCATCATAACCCTAATAAGAACGGTGCAAGTGCCTTCCAGTGCTCCATTCACCAAACGCAGAAAAGAAGAAAGACACTTCTATTTCCAAACTCCTCAGGTTCATCATGCCAACTATTGCCAAGCCTAAATGAGGGAATTAATTGATGAAATTTCTATTAATGCACAATAGGGGTTACGAAGATCACATCAAACCGGGTTGGAATCAAACCTGAGGTCTGATCTGATGTAGATCTCAGGCCGAATAAGGCAGTCCGAGGTTTGGTATGATCCAGCGGACCACCTAGTCCAGTCCAACATCTATAACCAATAAAAATGATTCAACTAGTGAGTCACGGCTATTTTGAGCTAGGAAAATATCAACCCCACTGTTTAGTCTGTATGTTGCCTTTTTTTTATTATAACACTAATTTTTAAAGTAAATTTTCTAAAATATTAAATCTTCATGAACACGCAACACATAATTGCATATATTCTTTTCAATTTTATTGTTATTTATGTATTAAAAATAAATATTTCTTAAAAAGGTTTAATATTAATATATATAATTTATTAAATATATTATAATTACTAAATAATATACAAAGGGTTATTCCGAAAATGTTTTCTTAAAATTGAGTAACTTTATTTTAATTATTTTTATACATATTTACTTCGACTTGCATAAAAATACTTTTCTATCGCGTTCCCAAATGGATCCATGTATATATATATGTCTCAAAATACGAATAGCTCGCATCCTAGAATGTCCCCACCTATCCCCATGTAGAGAGGTGTTCCCTATTTATTGTTTTGAACCCTTTTTCTTGTGTGGTGCATCGCAGTAAGCCAATCCAAGTCAGGATTTGGAAAATTACTCTCCCCATACCTATTTCATAATAATTAATAATTTATTTGTCTAAAAAGTTCGATCTAAATGAGAACAAATTTTAATTTTCTTCTTAAAATAATAAAGAAAATAGCCGCATGTTCACAAAATTGTAAACGTTATGCAGATTCAAGGGTTCACTCTAATTCACTAAAATATAATTAAAATATGTACTCGTAGCCAGGAGTGTTGAAATAGATAGCCCCCTGAGGTTGGAAAAAAAAAGGGAAAGGAATAGAAAGTCCAAATGTTGGGCAGCGTTCGACCAAAGCAACTGGAATACATTAAATGAAAGTTGACCCAGTCAGATAAAAAGTGTTTATTTGAGAATCACTTCCTCTCAACGGACATATAAGTCAAGATAAAAAGAATCTCAAAATTCATAAAATACATTTTAAAATATGTAAAAAATTTTAAAATCTGTAAGAGTATCTTGAATTCCGTAAACTCCTTTTCCCAATCAAGAAAAACGGACCCAGATTTCAAATCTAAAAGCATTAAATGGGTTATTGATATCTAACACATTAATTTCTTTTTTGAAAAAACTTGATGGCATTAATTAATGATGTGTGAGCGGAGAATATGCTAAACACGTGCTCCCATAATAGCCCATCTGTCCACGACCCCCCACCTCCCATTGTCATTTTCTGTTTAGCCCCTTCACTAATTTAACATTTTCTCAATTACTTAAATATCCACATCTTAATTTTTAATTACATACAAGACCCTTTTGGTGCAGAGAGTATTATCATTATTTCCATAAATAATGGACTTGTTTGACAAAACGGTGCTTATATCCATAAGCACGTTCAACAATGTTTTTCCGCAAAACGAGACAATCTCCTCCACATATTTGTCTCGACTTGTGTGAATAAGTCCATAAGTACTTCTCCACCACTTTACCAAACGGACCCAATATGAAAATGCCTTTCCTGTCATTTTTTAACCCTTACCGACATATTAATTCCTCTCTGCAATAAACAAATAAATACTGCCAAAAAGCGATGGTAAGGAAAACAAAATAGAGTTTGCACAATAATTATTTATTTATTTATTTAGTTCCTGGGTCGTAAAATCGCCGGGAGTGAGTGAGAAGTGACAAAAGCCCGTTGTACAAATACAGTGAACAAGGTGCGACTGTCTGAAATGTCAAATGTGACTGCACTAAATCCGAACACTGTTCATCGTCACACGGTTTCCTACATATTGGCCCTACGTGCGTGGCGCAACTCACCGTTCGATCAATACGTTTGCAGCTGCAACTGTGGGTCCCACCACTTTCAGTGATCATCATCTTCCCCGCATAAGAATTGAATTCAATACCTGCCCCGGGGGGGGGGGGACTTTCTCCAAATCTGATATACCCACTTCAGCAAACACCCCTTGGTGCAGAAGAGGGTTTGGGTAACAGAGGGGGAAAGAGGAAGGAGGGGGGAGAGAGAGATACCATGGGAGCTTGCGGCTCGAGGCCCAAGGTCAAGGAAGAGGGCCGATCGGGACTGTCCAGGAAGAAGAATCGCAGGCGTAGAAGAATACTCCGTCGGCGGGTTTCCTCCCGCAAGATCGACGCCGTCCATTCCTTTGGTGATACAAAGCTATCTCAGACTAATTCTGCCTTGCAGGTTTCCCGACGCGCTTCAGGTAGTTTGCTCACTGGGTTGTCATTGATATCCTATTCAGTGTTTGTTTTATTTCTTTGTTAATTTGCTCTTTCCTTGCTCGACCTTTCTTCACTGGCTTGTGCATTTCTGGGCGTGGACTTAAATTTTCGATTAAGTGCACTGTTCATCGAAGCTTCCTTTTTTTTTTTTTTGTGTTGTCTAGATGCAGCTTGGTTTGATTCTACTTCTGCCTTGGATTCTGAATGTGATGAAGAATTTTATAGTGTCTACGACGGTAAGTGGCTTATGCTTTATTTACTTCCCCTCTCTGATCGCAGACAAATTACTCTGTTTTTTTACATTAATTAATGCGATCTCTGATAGATGGATTGTCCGAAATCGCGTCCAGATCAAGCGATTGTTCGCCTGGAGCTGGGGACATAGCTGAAAGCAAACAAGGATCATTATTTTCTGACCAGCCGCAGAAGCTGAGAGTTCACTCTCATATTTATGGTCGAAGCAGTTCCTTTTTGAAGAGTGATAAGACTTCCGCGCAACCAAAAGATTCTGCATTGAGATCGGACGGTATTCAAGCTGAGGCACCATCTGTTTCAGCGGGGGAGGTATCTATCAGTCATGTAGACGGAACTGGAGATGACAAAAGACTAGCTCCAGATAATTGTGGGCT
>JANTPZ010139760.1:0-50788 GCA_025593235.1 Vachellia pachyceras | reverse complement strand
GTGAGTCAATATTTTAGAAAAGTAAAATCTCTATGTGATGAGATCTCAAAGTTAGATCCGGAGAGTAAGATATCTGAAAAGCGAATGAGGCGGATTATTATTCACGGTCTACGACCGGAATTTAATGGTCTCATCGCTGCTATTAACGGCTGGGCCACAGAACCAACTTTAGTTGAGTTGGAGAACTTTTTGGCCAATCAAGAAGAGTTGGCCAAACAAATGGCAGGAGTTTCCATTAAGGATAATGAGAAGGCTCTCTATGTAAAAAGGGGAGATTCTCATAACAAAGGCCATCACTCTCTGAGATCTTGGTCAGGAGGGGATAAAACAAAGAGACCAAATAATTGGCAACAGAGACAGGATAAAGGAGCTCCACAGCAAGGGGGAGCACGTCAAGATCAAAATAGACATAATGAGAAGAAGAGCTTTCAGAAGAATGGCCAGTGCTACAACTGTGGGAAGAAAGGTCACTTTGCTCGTGACTGCTGGTTTAAGAAAATTGAAGGAAATGTCGTCACCTCCAGTCATAAGAATGACAGTGAAGAAGAATGGGACTTCCAAGCATCATGCACCGTTGAAGAATGACAGTGAATTAATCATATTTTGTCAAGTGAATTTATAACTTTTTGAGGGAATTTTGGTCCTATTGTTGGGCTTTTATTGGGTTTAAATGCATTAAATATGATTAATGACAATTATGTGAAATTAAATCTAATAAAGGTTAAATGGTTATATTTTTAATCATCTAGTTAAATGATTGATTTTTAGGACTTTAATGCTCTCAATATCAATTTTTATTGTAGGTACCTTTCAAAGAAATTTGGATCAAAAGGTAACTCAAATGAAAATGTTAGAGAGGGACCAAAATTTTTGACACAATTAATTCAATTTGGGCCCAAATACAAAGCCATGGCACAATTCATTCAATTGCCTTCTCATTCTCCATTATTGAAGTCCAGCCCATACGCACATCAAAAACACCCATTAATTCCACACAAGAAGGAAGCAGAGGAGGGAGAGATTGAAGCAGCCACCTCCTCCCCAAATTGAATATTCCATCACCAAGCCGCCACCTGGGGAGAAGCTGGGTATTATTCCATCATCCATCTATTCCCATTCCATCAATCAATTAACTCCAACGCCGCCACTTCCATCATCAAATCCATCCACGGACATCACACGCACAGCTTTCCCATAGGATTCACAGTACCATCTTTCCAGCTGCTCGTCCGTCCCTGTTCCGCATTCTCAGCGTCGTCCAAAGAAGAAGATGGCTGCAGCACTTGGTTTTCTGGAATTCTCCATGACAATTTATGGCTAAGTTTGGGATTCTCTAATTCAACAATAATGGCAAGAGCTTGAGTCTTCAAAGGGGAGTTTAGTTACTTTAATTTTCTGTCCAATAATTGATTAACAATTCCTAGGTCTTAGGATAGTTATTCTAATTATTGGAACAATTTCTATTGTTTGATAGGATTTATTTTGGAAATTATTGTGACTGGAATTATTGCTTGGCAATTTGATATTGGACTGATTATAGCTTTAAGTTCAATTATAATGTTGTGGTATCACATTGTATTGAATTTAGAGTGAATATTTTGTGATTTTCTAATGTGGTTTAGAAACTTGGATCAAATAATCTTTTGCTAGCTTTAATTCTATTTGAATTTCAGAGTTACAATTAAGCAATGGTTTTATTATCCTTAATTCCTTTTTACTATTCTGGTGGCAGCTAGTAAATTGGAAGTTTGGTAAATATTTTGTGGCAATTCGAGGTGGTTCGGTTATTGGATTAAAGCTTAATTATAATTCTTTAATTCATTATTTTAACTCCCATATCCATTGAAGTGATGATTGCCGGCGTTGTTGAGTTGGAGAATTGATTTCCGTCATCGTAATTCGTATTTCATTTATCTTTATTTCTTTCACATGTTTTCATATTCAAAAATACCAAAAAGAAGTATTTTCATTTTAGTTTAATTCGTAGTATCCACATAAAATTTCCTCCAACTAATGAGTTACTCGCATTTAATTACTAGGATTTCATTTCATTTTATCGGCTCCTCAAAGTGAACACGACCCGGATTGGTGTTATACTACATTAATTCGGTTAAAATATTTGACGCGGACTTAGGCAACTAAAAGTTCGCTCGTCAGTTGCCGATCACACATGTCGGTAAGACCGAGATAGTACCTCGCTACAATCCTCATCCAGTACAGCTAGATAATGTATATCATGTAACTTGTATGAAGAAGAATTTGCTTTCTGTAGCTCAGCTCACCGATTCAGGAAAGTATGTGTTGTTTGGGCCCAAAGACGTCAAGATTTACAAAAGTTTGAAGGTGATCAGGACACCAGTTATGGAAGGGCCACGACGTGAGTCAATATACGTAATGTCAGCAGAAGCAGCGTATGTGGATAAGACAAGGAAGAATGAGACTGCAGATCTATGGCATGCACGTCTAGGACATGTTAGCTATACTAAGCTCAAGGTGATGATGAAGAAATCACTGTTGAAAGGTCTCCCTCAATTGGAAGTACGAGACGGCATTATATGTGCTGGTTGCCAGTACGGTAAGGCACATCAACTTCCTTATGATGACTCAAAGTTTCAATCACATATGCCACTTCAATTAGTTCACTCAGACGTATTCGGGCCAGTAAAGCAAGCATCGGTGAGTGGTTATCGTTACATGATTACCTTCATCGATGATTATTCTAGATACGTCTGGGCTTTCTTTATAAAAGAAAAGTCTGAAGCCTTAGAAAAGTTTAAAGAATTCAAGATGATGGCCGAAAGTGAGACAGGGCAGAAAATTCAATGCCTACGGACTGATAACGGAGGTAAATATACCTCATATGAGTTCTATAATTTTTTGAGGGAAAGTAAGATACGACGTCAACTAACATGTCCCTACACACCACAACAAAATGGAGTTGCTGAAAGAAAGAATCGACATTTAGCAGAGACGTGTAGGAGCATGCTTCATACTAAGAATGTACCAGCAAAATTCTGGGCAGAATGCATGAAGACTGCCGTCTATGTGACAAATAGACTGCCTCAAGCAAGACTCAAGTTTATTTCACCATTTGAGAAGTTATGGAAGACTAGGCCCACGGTAAGTCATTTCCGAGTATTCGGATGTGTATGCTATGTGTTTGTTCCTGATTATCAACGAAGCAAGTTTGAGAAGAAGGCAATGCGATGCATATTCGTGGGCTATAACAATGAACGAAAAGGATAGAGGTGTTGTGATCCAATAACTGGACGATGCTACGTATCAAGGAATGTGGTATTTGATGAAGCATCTTCATGGTGGTCATCACAGGAGGTTAGTCTACCAAATTCTCGAGAATCAAAAGAATTAAAAGCAAATGTGCAAGAACAACAGAGTAATAAGAACCAGCAGTCTACAGATGAAGATCAAAGTTTGCCAAAGCATTCTAAAGCTAAAAGTCCATGGCAAACAGGAGTACATCACTCATCCTTAGAGAAGGAAGAGACAAGTCAACATGAAGAAGAAGAAGAAGATCAAGCACAGCCATTACGAAAATCAACACGGGTACGTAAACCAAATCCCAAGTATGCTAATGCTGCTTTAGTTGAAGATGTTTGAGAGCCAAGTACATATAAAGATGCTGCAAAGCATAAGAAGTGGCAACAAGCTATGGAAGAAGAAATCCATGATCTAAAACAAAACGAGATATGGGAGTTGGTACCCAGTATGAAAGATGTAAAACCTATATTGTGCAAATGGGTTTATAAGCTAAAGACACAACTTGATGGGTCAATTGATAGATACAAGGCAAGATTGGTATCATGTGGGTTCTCTCAACTTAGGGCATCGAAAGTTGAAGCTCTTATGAAGCAATGCGGAATGACAAAAGATCGAGAGAGTAGTTGTTGAGGGGGAGTATTAAATAATCAACAACTCTCTCTCCAAAATGCTCTGGAATGTTCCAGAATATTATGAAGGCTCTAGAATATTCTAAAAGGTTGTGAAAGCCTCTAGAAGGTTCTAGAAGGTCGTGGAAGCCTCCGGAAGATTCTGGAATGTTATGGAAGCCTCTAGAAAGTTCTGGAATGTTGTGAAAGCCCTTGGAAGGCTCTAAAACGTTGTGGAAGCTTCTGGAAGAATGTGGAAACTTATGGAGAGTTCTAGAAGTTTAGAGTATATTCCAGAATAGTATAGAAAGATATAGAATGTGTAAGATATTTCTAGGTTTGTATAGAAATTTCTAGATGTAAAATATAAGCCGTAGGATCAGATCGATCTCCACCGTTCGTTAAAGAGGTGGATGAGTATAAATAGGCAGTGTGTGGGTGAGTTTGGGTAGAAGTGAGAATTGAGAAGTAAGAGAGTTGAGAAGTAGAAGTGAGAAGTGTTGAGAGAGTTGAGAGAAGTGAGAAGTGTTGAGAGAGTTGAGTGATAAAGCAAAGTGTGTGTAAGTGAGGAACTTGAGTGTGTGAGAGAAATACAAAGTTAGTGTATTTCATCTCTTCAGTTTCAAATAAAAGTTTCTTTTCATTAAAGTTCCTCCTCCTTATTCAAGGTTCCTACCCAACAAAACAAATATAATGAGTTGTAATAATGTACTTTATTTGATAGACTATTGGGTAATCACCGCAAAATTTAGGAATGATTATGTACGCACTACATATTCTTAAGAACTTGTCATTCACGTCAATGGTAGTTGTCATTGCCTATTCTGATGTTGTCATTTGAAGCTTATGTATTTTATTTTTGCTGAGAACTTGCTTCCAAAAAATACTTAGAGCTGGTTTGATTTCCATTTCTAGAACCTAAGTTTGATTTCAAAACCTAGATTTTATCATAAAATCTAGATTTTATCCAAATACTTACATTTTTCAGAAAAGTTATTTTAGATTCAAAACATTGGTTTGAAACATAAGTTTTGAAAAGCTATTTTCTTATCAAATCACACACTCTCTATTAATAAATTTTCTCTTTCATACTGTTTCTTTCTTTCTCTTTTCTACATACTTTTTGGACTCAAATTTTGACGAGCGAACCGTTAGTCGCCTTAAGTCCGCGTTAAAGATTTTAACCGAATTAATGTAGTATAGCACAAATCCGGGTCGTATTCATTTTGAGGACACCAGTTATAAAATTAAATCCTAGTAATTAAATGCGAGTAACATAAATGGAAAATTAGTTGAAGAAATTTTTATGCGAATGTTATGAATTAAACTAAAATTAAAATAATTTTTTTTGTATTTTTAAATATGAAAACAATTGAAACCAATGGAGATAAATGAAACGCGAATAACGATGATGGAAATCAATTCTCCAACTCAACAACGCAGGAAATCATCACTTCAATCGATATGGGAGTTAAAATAATGAATTAAAGAATTATAATTAAGCTTTAATCCAACAACCGAGCCACCTCGAATTGCCACAAAATATTTTTCAAACTTCCAATTTACTAACTGCCACCAAAATAGTAAAAAGGAATTAAGGATAATAAAACCACTGCTTAATTGTAACTCTTAAATTCAAGTAATAGAATTAAAGATAGCCAAAGATTATTAATACAAGATTTTAAGACACCTTAGAAAATCATAAAATATTCACTCTAAATTCAATACAATGTGATACCACAACATTATAATTGAAATTAAAGCTATAATCAGTCTAATATCAATTTGTCAAGCAATAATTCCCGTCATAATAATCTCTAAAATAAAATCCAACTTAAGCAATTAAAATCGTTCCAACAATTAGAAAAACTATCCTAAGACCTAGGAATTGTTAATCAATTATTGGACAGGAAATTAAAGCAACTAAACCTCCCCTTTGAAGATTCAAGCTCATGCCATTATTGTTGAATTAGAGAATCATGAAATTAGCCAAGAATTGCCATGTGAAATTCCAAAGATCCAGAAGCTGCAGCCATTATCTTCTTTGAACGAAACTGGGGTGGATGAAACTTTGTGGTTTGTGGACAAATGGAGGAGACGTGAATGAATGGATTATGAACGGATGGCTGCCTGGATGAATTGATTGGGGATTAATGTCTGTGGCGGCGTGAGGAGGTGATGAATGGAGAAAGGAATATGTGCTGCGCGTTGGAGGTATATTAATGAATGAATGATGAATGATGGGCTGGATAATGGAAGGAAGGAATGAACGAAGCGGCGCTTCTTTTTCTTCTTGCACAGGCGAAGTGTGTGGAGTCCAGAGGAATGAAATGGCGGCTTCTTTTGGAATAGCTATTGGAGGATGAAGTGGCGGCTGGAGCTTCCGTTTTCTTCTCCCTGGTGAATGATTGATGAATTGTTAAATGTATTCCTCTAAATAGCTTCCCAGGGTTGCTCCGTGGAAACCCAAATATGCGGGCCATTGCTTTTAATACCATGGCTACATTAGTACCGGCCCAATTGCTATTAGTATCCTTAGCAATCAATTCCTTTACTAACATCTTTAGTAGGAACCAATGGGTGTTTGGTAGAGTTGGCAAGGGCTACTACTAGCATTCCTCATGGCGAGGATTCGAACCCTGGGGAGTGACAGCCGCGATAATTAAAGCAGCCTCAAAGAAGTTGTCCCTTCGGTACCTCGCTACCACCGTAAGGTCTCCTCGAGAGGGGTCCGGATTAGTCTGGGGCAGGCAATGAACTCAGGATACCGGATGGTTTATACAAAAAAACATCTTTAGTAGGATACAATGGATCACAATTTCTTCCCAAGGTACCTGTAATGAAAATTGGTATTGAGTAGCATCAAATATTCTAAAATCAATCATTTAACAAAATGATTAAAAATATGACCATTTACCCTTAATTAACTTTAATTCATATAATTGCAATTAATGATAATTAATGCAATTATCCTTAATAAAAGCTCAACAATATGACCAAAACTCCCCCTAAAATGTTACAAATCTAATAGATAAAATATGATTAATTCAAACTTCGTAAAAGCCAATGGATCCGTTTGGTAAAGTGGTGGAGAAGTACTTTTACTTAAGTCGACGTAAATATGTGGATGAGATTATCTCATTTTATGGAAAAACATTGTTGAACGTGTTTTTGGGGGTGGCAAACGTGTTGCCAAACGGTCACTATAACTTCCCAAACACAATTTTTTAAAACCTAGATTTTGACTCAGAATAAGTAAAAGCTACTCTCCAAAACCTATGACTTCCAAACGAGCCCTTAGTAGAGTTAAGCCTCAATTGTTTGAGAAAGGTGATAAGAGCTCGTTTCACATTACGGTGGAGAATAATTTTTATGAAGTTTGAAGTAAAATTTAGATTTTGAAGAATAGATTTTGGGATAAGAACTTTTACGGATTATAAGAAAAACCCTATGTTTTGAAAAAGTGATTGTATTTGGGATTCATTATTGTAAGAATAACTTTTATGGATTCTGATGTATAAAGTAAGTAGGAAAAAAGGAAAGAAAAAGAAATAAAAAAGAGGAAATAGAAAATATATTAGGATAGAGAGTGTGATTTGAAAATTTTTTTTTCAAAATCAATGTTTCAAATCGAGGTTTTGTCTTTAAAATAGTTTTTATGAAAAATGTGACTATTTGAATAAAATTTAGATTTTGGGGCAAAAGCTCAATTTTGCCATAAAACCTAGACTTCCCATTGTGATGCCAAATGAGCCCAGAATTGATGATGAAGTGAACATGGGCAAAAGTTCATGTCCAATATGATACGTGATTTTGCTTGGTGGTCGGAGTTTATTACTTTGTTCTTCATCCAAATAAATCTTTATATGACATTGGGAGTGTTCAGCTAGGCATTTTTAGAGCATAAAATGCATTTCCAACCCTAAAAGTCATTCTCATGACACAACCTTATTTGGTGAAGCCTATGGACAAAAGGCATTTTTTTGGTCAAAATGCATTCCTACCCCAAAAGGTTAGATGGAGGAATTTATCTTGTTAGTTTTTCGTAACTTTGATTTAAGCTTGTCATGGTATAATGTAGATGGCTTTTCTCCAATTTCTCTTTGTGTGTGCAAATATTATGAGAATATAATCAAAATTTTATGATGTCATGCTATGATGTATTGAACCAAAAAACACAAATGTCTTTAATTCTTAGGAGGTAATTTTATAGGCAAATATCATTTCCACTACTTGTGATTGAATAAATTTATTACTTTCTGTTTCTAATTTGGGTACCTTAAATTTCCTTCTTCCTTCTCTCATTTGGGGCCTTATTTATGGTCTTGGCAATGCGTAAAAAAAAAAGGAATTTATGATCTACTTAGTTATGTAATAGCATTAGTTGGACAATTTTATTTTCCAATGATATGTAATTCACATATATTTTCCTTTATTTCATTTTTTTATCATTTTTATTTTTTTTAATTTTATCAAAATATATAAAATAATATATATTATTTAATAAGTTTCACGTCCTTTTAAGTAATTTTCCATCAAAAATCATTTCTCCAACATTTATCCAAACAAGTTTTCCTTTTCATAAAAAGTCACTTCTTCAACTTTAATCCAAACATAAATATGATTTTTTAAAAATGTATTCTGAACAAAATTCATTTCCTAAAATGCATTTTGGATAAAATCATTCCTCTAACGTTTATCCAAACATGCTCGTTAGTTGTTAATAAATGTTGAAACAGTTGTTGATGTAACTATTTTAGTTGTTAATAACAAGTAGTTGACATTAATTGTTAATACATGCTGCAATAGCCGTTAATATAGCTAATTTAGTTGTTAGTAAGTACATGAAAACTTTTGTAATGTGATGAAAGTGGTTGTTTTGGAGTTCTGCTGCAACGGCAATAACAGAGCACATTCATAAGAAAGAGCTCAACTACGAGAAGATCCTCAAGTACCCCAGGAAGGGGTTCTGCTGCAACGGCAACATTGGCAGGACAAGGAGCTGAGAAAGATCATTCAACTTCAGGATGATCAACGCAAGAACATCTCTCAGTTCCTGATTCAGCCCGGTCTGGTCAGAAAAGACCAGATCAAGATTATGGTTTTAGAATTTTAGGCTCTACATATTGGTAGCTTGTGTCAATCAACAGTGGGGGTTCTTTTCATATTTTTTGTTTCTTGTCTGCTGGTGAGTGAATTTGAAATAATTAAGTATACGTTATGAGTGATTTTTCTTAAATCGTCAGTTTACAGTGGATGTAATATGGATGAATGCATGAAGCCCACCTTGTGTTCAGTAATAATACATGATGGTATTATGATTTGGAGAAGATTCCTCGCGTACTTGTCGTTCTTGGTTGATCTTTTATTGTTAGAATTAGAGCTTTGGAACTGTGAAATGGGTAGGAGAAGATGGAGAGGAGGAGGAAGAGGAACAATTGGTAGCAAGCATGAAAAGGGGCACTGGATTTTTTTTAATTTCACCTTTCGACTGCTTTTCCACCCATGCAGTCTAAAAAATTTCACCTTTAGACTGCTTTCCCACCCATGTGGTTTAAAAAATTTCACCTTTAGATTGTTTTCCATCTTTAGACTGCTTTCCCACCTATGTAACGGGCATGTGGTCTAAAAGATTCACCGTTTAGTTAGACCACATGTGAGAGCATGTAGTCTAAAAGGTGACATGTTTTAAACCTCATATTCTCACATGCAGTCTAAAAAGTGAATATTTTAGATCTCATGTTAGGGCATGTGATTTTGACATGCGGTCTAAAAAGTCTTTTTAAGACCGCATGTACTTGCAAAACCGGTATTATCTAAACTGCATATATGTTGTGGTCTAAAAAGCCTTTTTTATGCAGTCTAAAAAACACTTTTTACACTAGTGTGCCACGCCTTTCAGTTCATAATGTAAACTCTATGCATAGCTAAAACTAGTGGAGAACACTCACAATTTCCAAATATATCAGGACATATTCCCACACCACATTAGGATCCATATCAAATTATGCAAATAATCATGCGATGTCCTACTAATGCTCATAACATCATTGGTAAACTCTTCACCATTCCCTTTAGATGCTTTCAATACCTTCACAGCCACAGGACAGTTGTTGAGTATAGTTCCTTTGAATACATTACCATAACCTCCTCCTCCTAATTTGACTTCAAAAGAGTTGGCCATTTTCTTGATCTCTGAGAATGTATATCTTTTTACAGTCAGAGGCCTATCATTTCTGATGAAGGACTCAATGTCTTGATCATTCTTTTTCATCTTCCAAAAGTCTGCTGAGATGATTAACGATATTTTTCGCCTTGAGAAGAAGATAATGATGCTGATCAGCAGAGCTAACACTCCTGCAAGTTTTAAACCTGTCAGCAGAAATATTAAAGAGAATTCAGGTGATGGAGAACATATCTTGGATTCCCTTATGGAAGAGACTTGAGAATCAGGATCTCACTCTCTATAATGGGAAAGGACATGTTCTATTCAAAGATTGGTGTACTGGGTACATTAGGTTTGTACTTCAGATCATATTGTACAATGATAGTTTATACTGTTTAACTTCCATTAATATTTTGTTTCATAGGACAGAAAGATTTTCAGGAGCAATATTTAAATTTTAACTTAAGCCTCGTTCTCAAATGGCCGTTATATTTGGCTTTTCAATGAGTGGCCACATACAAGTCTTTCCTGGTCTTTACTTCATCAAGTTTCTATGTATATACTAACTATCATATGAAAGAACACAATGACAAGAAAGGACACACACTTACATCAAGAGATATCTTACCAACAATTAGCTTTGACAAAAGGACTCTGCGTATTCCGGTCACCAAACAAGAATAAATTTCATTAACAAAACTATTTAATAGTGCAATTTGTTATACTCACTCCGATCTAAATATAAGATCTCGTTTGTAGTGCGAATTAGACACAATGTCTTATATTTAGAATCGGAGAGAGTGTATAGGTTTCTTGCAGTGTATGTAATCCAGTTCCAGCAACTAGTTAGTATATTTCAGATTTCCATAAAGAAATAAAGAGCAACAGGTTCCGTTGAGGGCACCCATTGAATCAATATATGATGCAGCTTGCTGACATACCTGAGCAGCCATTGCTTTGTAAGCTTCCATCCTTGCAGCCTCGAAGAAAATGAGTTCCCTTGGCTGGCAGATGGACAAGGGACTTTCTGGTCTTGAAGACGAGGAAAAAGCCTCGATATTTCTTCCTTCATTTCAAGTATTGATGTTCACATGTTGCAGAACTTAACAAATGATGATATTATACTAATACGCCTGAAATGGTAAAAAAAAAACTACGCAAAAAGAGTGTGCAGTTTGACAGTGATTGGACATACATACATACATACATACATACATACATACATACATACATACATGCATGCATGCATGCATGCATGCATTCGAAATTCTGGGCATATTTGCAGGTTTGAAGTGTATAAGTTAAATATTTTTCCACAAAAGGTCTTGGGGGGGGGGGACACGTCAATGTAATTAGAAACAAAAGCCGCTAGGGAGACTGTGAACTGAATTCGATGTCTTCCTTCTGAGTGGGTTTCTTCTTCATCCTTCTGCCATTGTCCGTTCCCTTTTACGTGTAATCTCTTAATTATGGAATGACCTTTATATATGATTCAGATTCCCGTGTGAATGGAATAATATAACTGTGGGAAATATCATATCCATTGAATTTACAATCACTATTTTCGAGAGTTTTTCAGCGTTACATTTGAAGGAATTGTGCTGAGAATTGACCTTCTTACTAGAATACCTTGGTAATTGACTTCTTGCATGAGTTTAGCTTCAGGATTTTAAACATGTTTGATGTGAAACTTTCCTATTACTACATCTTTCATCTGAAGCTACAAGATATTTGTTCTATGAGGATTTAAATTATTTAGAACTCAATGGAATTTTAGCAACAAAATTTTTCACCAGAAGTATTTGGCATAATTAAGTTTTGAAGGATGAAAAACACACACAACCTTTTAAAAATGATACAATTTTAACAATTTCATTAAATTTGCCAAAACATATGTTGTAAAGCTAGAAATATAACAAATGAATTTAACTTCAAAAAAGAGACAAATGTTTGAGTCAACTTAACAAAATTCCTAAAATTTCCCCGTTTTTAAATATTGTATCTACTTTTGTAATTACACAAATATTAAGATTTAGAATATCCAATCCAAATCTTATTTATATAGGATAATTATCCCAAGTCATAGTATGAATGTAATAGCAACTTTTGAAGCCTGTGTTACTTCATCGCCCCAACTCAGATCATTACCTGCTAGCTGATGCTAAAGCGAAGATCAAGGCGTTACATCATGCAAGGATCCCTAACGTTCATTCACGTGTTACTCCTCCCTGTTACATTTTAATTCCTTCAGTTGTTCAAATTTCTTGATAAGCCGTTTTCAACATTATTGCTCATTGATACTTCTCGCTCAATCTCGCTGGTCCAAAATAATGCTCCCATTTTTCATCCAAACATGCTTTTTATAAACATCAATTTTTCTTTGCTAAAATAAAACACCTTCACCGAAAAGGTTTCATTTATTTATTTTCTTAAAAAAAAGACTTTTGAATGAAACCGGCAGAAACCCTTCTCTTAGGTAGAACCGAATCCCTTTTTTAGCTTTTTTTTACAAGGGACTTCTGCATCTAATTTCTTACACACTACCAAACAGGAGGTTAGATTTAGTATGAGAAGTTAGTCTATCATAATATGGTGAATTAAGATTTAAATTCTAGTTAAGAAATGTGTTCACATTTAAGGTGTGATAGTGCGCATTTCGAATAAAATTACCTTCAATAAAAAAAAGACACAAACATAGTGAAAAAATAACAAATTACCTATTAAAAAAGTCTAGTATAACACCTTAGTAATGTCATCTGCCATGCTTTTCATTTGATGGCTGCACCTAAATCTTGAAAATCAAACTGCAAATTTCCTACCTATGATGCATTTATTAATATGCAAGGATTTAATTTTGACGGAGGAATTCTATCTCCCACGTTCATAATCAGCCGAAAATGAAAGAACACCATTAGTACCACAACTTTCCTCTGCAGTTGTAGGGATTATAGGTGGAAACATGAGAGGCTTTGGTGGTATTGAGATATGTTCCAAGCTTCCTTCCAACATCTCAATCACTCTGTTCATGGGAGGCCTATCTGATGGCACTATCTGTACGCACCACAACCCCACCATGATCATCTTCTTTGCAATTTCACTTTCCTCTCTGCTCATATCACCATCTTCTGCTATATTCTTGTCTAACTCAATTTTCTTGTATACCAAATGAGGCAAATACATATCACTTGAATCACTCATTTCTCTATCCCTGTTTTGTCTTCCTCCAACCATTTCCAAAATCAATATTCCATAGCTGTACACATCTGACTTGTGGGAGACTCCTCCAAAGTTTCTATTCCATACTTCAGGTGCAATGTACCCTACAGTTCCTCTTGCATCAAGCATCGAGACAATACTGCGTGTTTTAGAGCAAAGTTTAGCCAAGCCAAAATCTGAGATCTTCGGGATAAAGTTTTTATCCAAAAGGATATTGGTAGGCTTTATGTCAAAATGCAAGATTCGAGTGTTGCATCCCCTGTGCAAATACTCAAGTCCTTTAGCTATCCCTTCTGCAATTTGGAGTAATTTTCCCCAACTCAAGGGTTGATAATTTGGCTCGAAATCCCTCTTGCCTATGAACTTTTCAAGTGAACCATTGGGCATAAGTTCATATATGAGTGCTTTTTTGCTGCCTTCAAGACAAAAACCAAGGAGGTTGACGATATTTACATGCGAAGTCCTACTAATGCTCATAACCTCATTGATAAACTCTTCACCGTTTCCTTTGGATGCATTCAAAACCTTCACAGCCACAGGACAGTTGTTGACTGTACTTCCTTTGAATACATTGCCATAGCCTCCTTCTCCCAATTTGAACTCAAAAGAGTTGGTCATTTTCTTGATTTCTGAAAATGTATATCTTTTTACAGTCACAGGTCCATTATTTCTGATGAAGTACTCAATGTCTTGATCATTCTTTTTCATCTTCCAAAAGTCTGCAGAGATGATTGATGATAATTTTCGTCTTGTGAAGAAGATACTGATGCATATCAGCAGAGCTCCCACTCCTGCAGCTATTATACCTGACAGCAGATATGAAAAGAGAATTCAGGTGATGGAGAACATATCTTGAAGCACCTTATAGGAAAGAATGAAGAATCAGAACCTCACTCGCTATAAATGGGAAAGGACATGATATGAATCACATTGGGCTTGTACTTCGGATCATTATGTACAATGATAGTTTATATTGTTAATCTTTAGACAGAAAGATTTTCAGAAGCAATATTTTAATTTCTACTTAAAAAGTCTCATCCTCAAATGGCCATTGTGTTATACTTTCAATGACAAGCCATGTTCAAGCGTTCAATTTCCTGACCATTCTTTTACTAACTATCATACGAAAGAAGAAAATGGAAAGAAAGGAGCCACACACACACACATCAGGAGGTATCTTACCAATAACAAGCTTTGACAAAAGGACTCTGCGGCTCCCTGTCACCAAACAAAGCATATATTTCATTAACAAACACGAATCAACGAATTCTTGTGATTTACAAGGATTAGAGACCTAAAGCAACATGTAGTTATTGACTAATGCAGGCATAATATAAAGAGTACCGAAGCATGCTTTTATTAATATCAATCTATATATCTAATAAATATATATATATATAGTCAAGCTATTCACAAATTATGAATGGTGCAGCTTGTTATATAGGTTTCCTGCAGTGTATGTATTCCAGCAACTATTTGTCGGTATATTTCCGATTGCCATCAAGAAAGAAAGAGCAACAGGTTCTGTTGCAATAAATTGCGACGTCACCTATTCAATCATTATATGATCCAGCTCGCTAATATACCTGAGCAGCTATTGCTTTGTACGCTGCCATCCTTGCAGAAGCACAATACCTCCCTTTTGGTATTGTTGTAGCCACAAATACCATCAGTTGCCTCGCACTCATCACAACTCTTAGCTGTTTGCCAGTCAAGCATAAATCCTTCATTCATGGCCTCTGTATACTCATTCATCAACCCTTCGCTTGTAACATATTCCTTCATCACCGTCACTGTGACGCTGTCTTCACAAGTCTTGGGCCAATCAGAACCCCCAGTACTCTGGTTACCCACCAGAAACACAAAGGACTCATTCACACCATTTGTCAAGCACTTTATGGGCGATGCATCAGAGGGGTGAGAACTGCAATTGTAATAGAAGCTAAGGTTCAAATTCAAAGGGGAGTGAGAAAGAGGTAAGCTTCCCAATGGAACATGATGAAGTGCCCTTGGACATGTATGGTTGAAAGTATCAAAATCAACAAGGTGAATGGTGTGATTATCATAGTCTATGGCTTTGACGTAATAATATAAACCATTTGGTAAAGAGAAGACAGGGCGGCCATTAGCGCAGATAAGGCCGAATTCTTGGTATCCACAGTACTGGTCAGGAGGGGAACCATGTGAGAGCCAGAAAGGGTATCTGATGTTGAGGCCATCGTCACAGCTGTAGGTGGGACAGACTATGGAGGGTGAAGTGGAATTGTTAGCAGAGGCGATATGAAGGATGAAGAAGGAAAACAGAGGAAGCAATAAGCATGTGAGTTTCAGAATCATCAGGGAATTTTTCTCTTGATCTTGGAATTAATGATATCAGGATGGTTGGGTTTGGCAAAACGATGGCGAATATGAGTGTGGTGAAATGGTTATGTCATTTTTATGCTGTTGAATGAACGAGCCATGGCGGAGGGACAAGGGACGTTGTAAGAGTCAAAGATGTATCGATCTTGATATGGAAGCAAAAGCCTGGAAATTTCTTACGTTAAATAAAGTCTTGATGTTCACATCACACGTTACAGAAATTGCTCTACGAATGATGATATTGTACTGATCTTAGGTTGAGGTCATACTGGTGCGTAATAGATGATGGGAAAGATGCTCTGAATTTAGATTTTCCAATTGACTTGGCGGTCAAAGTACTCATGAAAGCAACTTCTGTAATAAACTAACGTTTTTATTTTTTTTAACTCTCTTTGTTAGTACTTCGTAGCACTGTGCATCTGAAATTTTTTATTTAATTTTTGTAGATGCTTAATGTATTTGTTTACTTGGAATTATGCAAATCCAAACAAATGATATGTTAACCATTGGGGCTAAAAAAGACAGCCGAAGGTATTTTAACACAATTTTATGTGATAATTGATAATACTTTAGACAAATTTCCTGTCTTTATATTGATCTTGTAAATTCTTTTTCCCATTGTGAGGTGATGTTTTTGGGTAAATGGCTGGAATGATTTGTATTTAATTGGTGTAACCAATATTTATACACTATTTACACAGTCAGCTATATGTAATTGAAAGTGGTTTTAACTTAAAACTAGTTACAAAATAATTATTCTACCCTTGACTCCCATCAACCCTTGTTTTGTACAGCTCTTTTTGAATGAAATTACTCTTTTATTTAAAAAAATAATGTGTAGTTTGATAATGGTATTATATATCTATATATATCCTCAATTCTGGGTACACTTTTCAAGTTTAGAGTGTAAAATTCAATATTTTTTTAACAATAGATTATATAACATGGAAGGGATGTACGTAAATCTTAACTAGGATGCAAAGTCATCTTAATACAAATAACGAGTATGTTGGAAATTTGAGATGTGAACACATTTGTCCAAAAAGTAGTTTATGGGGCGGAAGGGTCAAAGCCTTGGGCATACGAAGATGATGTTGTGTAAGAATTGACTTTTTTAGTAAAATAGCTTTGGTATCGACTTCTCCTCGTAGCTTGAGGATTTGAAGCATGTTTGATTTGAAACTTGAACGATTTGTTCATGTAAAACTTTTCTATATAATACATTGCATTAAGCGTCATTTTTACCCTAAATTTTTTTGCAAAGGATCCTAGACTCCCAAAATTTTTTGTTGGACCAATGTTGTCTTGAAAATTTTAAATAAGTTTAATGTTACTTTTGAAGTATAAAAACGTAACAATTTCATTACACCATTAATTTTGACTGTTAGTTAACCCAATCGACCTGATGTGGCTCTGTCATGTAGAATATAATGGCACTTCATCGGTCAAAAAACCTTTAGGGCGATATTTGTGAGGTTCATAAATAAAAGTGATGGAAATGTTCGCCTCTGTTAACGGTTTTATTATTTTTGCTCCATTTGAACAATTTTATGTTTATTTTAACACCCAACAAAATTTTATGATATTAAACACTCTTAATAAAAAAATTTATTGTTAAAATTGTAACTTAACCCTACAAAAGTATTAGGATTTAAAATATTGAAATCTAAATCTTAGGAAAGGGAAAATGGAGAAGAGGTCAGATGAACAAGAAATGAAGAAGGAAAGGCCAAAGAATGTGGTCTAAATGTAATCGTTTGTCTCTGGTTCTCTCACCTCGTCACTCCCATTAAAGTAAAGCAAAAGAAAAAAAGAAAACAGGAGTCAATTTGTTAGGTTTACTGTCAAACAAAACTGAAAAAACCTTGTACAAGACGTTTTCTATTTGTTTTTCTTTTAATGAAAATGAATATATTAACAAGAAAGATTACAAAGAGTACAAAACAACATCTTTAAGCAGTTGCCTATATAGAACCTAGGAGGTTACTGACTTTTAAGAGTGTGAGATACAATCGCGGAAGCAAAATTCAGGCGACCTTCCGTCGTCAAGGGTTCACTATAAAAAATATGCATGTATATTGCGATTATCCCATAGTTTCCAACGTATAGTTCCAAAAAGGAGAAGCCAAGCAACAGGCATACGGGAATGATTGAGGTTTCCAGTTAGCCACTCTCCTAGAAGGGTCTGGAGAAGAAAGTTTGCCGCTTTATCAGGAGGCAGAACCTTTAGCCAGCAAGCTCGAGCATGGCGGCAATGTATGAGCGCATGGGCTAAGTCTTCGGGGCCAGAGTGATAGAGCGCACATGAATCATCTGCTGTCATTTGCCTGCGTACACGTTCAGAGTTTGTGAGTAGGCGGTTTTTGAGTGCTAACCAGAGGAATGTACGCACCCTTTGTAATCCAAGCCACCTCCAAATCCACAACCAACGTTTGTCTTGCTCATCCCACGAGAATTCTTGACTAGCCTGGTAGGCCGATGCATGCTACAGAGAATGAACCATTAGATGAGTAATTCCAATAGCGAAGGTCAAGGGAATGGTTAACACATGGAGGTGGGGCAACCGCGATTTGTAAGTTGAGCATGGGGGAAGCAAGTGTTGAAACTTACCCCAATCCCACTGTCCTGTGGTATGAAAATAGTCACTAATGGATTTATTCATATCAGATTCAATAACATCGGCATATGTGAGGTGCAAAAGGGGTCCTAGATCGCCCACCCAATGGTCTCTCCAGAATCTAATCAAACTGCCATCTCCGACTTGCCATGCAATTTTTAGCTTTGTGTCTGGCCAAACAGTAGCAATGCTTCTCCAGGTGTGGGAGGCAATGTTAGTTCAGAAATTATAATTGGTAGCTGGTCCCCAATTATACTTGGCTCTTGAGACTTGAACCCACAAGAGACTTGGCCGAGAGATTAAGCTGAAAGCGAGTCTGGCAAGGAAAGCATTATTTTGGTCCCTTAGATTCTTGAGACCACTGCCTCCATTTAATTTTGGCTGGCACATCTCTTTCCAACCAACTAAGCTAACCTTGTGAGTGTTTATCATTCGACCCAAATAAAGCCACGAATTATTTTCTCAATGGCCATGCAATAGGCAACTGGCAAGAGAGATGTTTGCAAGGTATAATAGGGGATTGCACACAACACGGATTGAACTATAATTATCAAAATATTAATTTTCCAACGAGTTAAAGTGATAAAGGTCATCAACTAAATTATAAAGTGAGTGAAACTATAAGGATTGGGTCACAACGAGTTAAAGTTCAAGAACCCAACTGTAACATAATCAAAGTAATATAGAATGAGCTACATCCAGTAAATCGTAGGGATAGAGTTGCAATTAAATCAAAACTATAATGATCAAAATATTAATTTCCCATGCTCTTAACACATATCATGTCTATCCCTTTCTCACTTCTGAACATTCACGAAATCCGAATTTAACGGTTGGCATCTCTTCCACCTTTTTGTGCATTTTGAAGAATAGATTAACCTATTAAACTCAAATTGAATTAAGATCATTATTGAAGGAAACAGCCACCAACACACGCACAAGCCCATAACGAATACTTGAAAAAGAAATGAAGAATCACATTGCACAAGTCTAGTTACATGACAATGTGTGTATGACTTGTTTGTTAAACATTGGATAAAGAGAGCAACACTGGCCCAAGAAGGGCAAGGTTGACCATTTTGAAATACTGGCCCGGCCCATGATTCCCAACAGCACCTTAAAAATGGGCATAGGACCACTACCTAACAACTATTACCCTACAAGCTACAACACAACAAAGCCCAATGAATCGAAGCAGCGTGATGATGCTTAGAAACATATGTTGAAGGGCTAAAACACTTGGCAGTTGGCACTAAAGTCCTATATATAAAGATATATATATATGTATAAAAATGATGGTCAAGGGGGGCAAGGCCATGCGGAAGTTGCAGCGGCGTCCATGAGAGAAGCAGAAGGTGTTATGTCTCCATCTGATTCTGTCTCTGAGAAGTTATAGGACATAGCAGCATTCACGTACGGCGATGTTGCTGAGAAGGATGCGTTGTTATTGCTCGGTGGCCACCCATTGCTTCCTCCAATCTGAACATTGCTTGTAATTCCGTAGCTATCTCCGAAGAAATCCACCCCATCGAATCCCATTGTTTCATTGTTGTTTGCCATTTGCTCTATGCTGTCCCCTGTTCATTCATTAAATAGCAATTAATCAATCAATTAATTAGAGAACTCCACATTTATTATTATTATTGTAATAAAAAGCAGAGTTAGTGAACAAACCTTGGGTTAGTAGGGCAATGTTAGTCCCCAAGAATCCATCAATCTCTTCCAGGCAATGCCACTCCACATATGCTTCATTCACCAACTTCTCTAGGTAGCTCTGCAGATTAATTAATCACGTTGCTGTCATACTCATTAATAATATATCCAATCATGGAGGATAGAAAAAGGTCATTACTTTGGCCTTGTATGTCCACCTGAAAATTAAAGGAAGAGATGGGCCACACTCATACATACCCTATTGAAGTTGGTGGTGATATCCTTGTCCACTTCGGCTTTGATGAGCTGGCATATGGGGTTCAGATAGAGAGTAAAGTTGGTCCCACGGTACATGTAGAGTTTCGTCCCCATCTCACACGTCTTCGCGTGCTTCACCGTCGCCTCCCACATCCTCTCCGACATCCCCGACCCCGACCCCAACCCCAGGATCTGCAATTACGCGTACGTGCGTATTCCACGGCAAAAATAGAATCAATTCGCATGAATTACATGTACACTGTAAATGAAGATTGTGTTTGCACCATGAATTGGTACCGTTCTGAGCCTGTGAGGATCGACTGTGAGGAGCCTGAGAAAGTCCTGAACGGTGCGAATACGCTCCTCGGAGAGCTTCTTGTGTAAAGCTCCTCCTTTCCCGATCTTCTCCAGACGCCACACTTCATCTTGCAACGCTGGCGGGTAATGCTTCTTGTACACTGACCATCACATTCCATTTACGTTAATTTACAAGTGTTTAAGGTTAATTACTTCATCAATATAAAATTCATGGTTTCTCTCTGTAACTGTAAAAAAACAAAAAAAAGAATGAAAGGTCGCATTGGTGGGGCCATGAGCATATGCAGCTGGCTTGCTGCCAAAATTAAAGGCTTATGAGCTTAGCCGTGCTTTTTCTTTTTTGGGCCAAGAGATTACAGTCCCTTTCTTGTTCTCTGGCCACATACTTTTTTAAAGAGATAAGAAAAGCTAAAATGCAGACAACCATTTGCCTTGCTGTAAAGGGTGAAAGGTATGCCCAATTTAATATACCATCTGGACTTGCCTACGTAACATAACTATAAAGTGGATATATATTATTTACAAATATGTGTGTGTGAATTTAATCTTTGAATGTAGATCATGACCTCAAAATTTGAAATAGTATAACACACACATACATAACTTGAGTTTCCCATAACTATCCCCTAACTGGTTAACTATTTTGTTTATGGAAGTTAGTATGATAATATTGCATTAATTAGAATATTGTTCTTGTTAAAATTGATATATACATGTGTGTGTGTAGCCTGACCTACATACAGAGGTTATATATGTTCAAATCATGACAGATTCTAGTAAAGTTCTACATCTTTTCTCTGTCCCTTTCATTTTGTCTACTTTTTTTCAGGCGTGCAACTCGGAATGATGTGGGTCAGTCATCAAAATCGAAATTTATATAAAAGATGTAACGTTTTGTGTTTAGCTTTAGAGCTTGAATGTGTGTGTATGTGCATGTGTGACTGAAATATCTAACTCAAAATAAATCTTCTTCTTGACCAGCTCTATGTATAATAGTATTTAACTATTTATTAAAGAAGGGGTTGATTTTTCACTCAAAAAAAAAAGAAGGGGTTGATTCAAGAAACTGGGTATTTCTCGCTCTATGATTATCAACAACCTAATACATTAAACTAATTGTATTCGAAAAAGAATACATTAAACTAATGACACTTGTAAACCAAAGGACTGATAGTTAATATTCTTGTTAGTGATGTTAATTATAAATAAATCGAACCAAGGTCAGAGCTTAATCAGGCTTGGGCACAAAATATGTGTGTGTGTGTGTGTGTGTATCAATATTGACCCCAATGTGAAAATTATATTCAAGACCAAGCTGCTTAAACCGGAAGCCCTCTAATAATAAGTTATGGGTTCCGCTCGAGGGTATAGCAAACAAATCTATGGTTAAGAAAAAAGTGCAAGTTAATCTGATTGAGGTAAGAAGACTTAATACTTACATTCCCCACGATGATCCTTCACAACGAAGGCCTGCGTCATGCCTTCACGAATCCGAACACCGAGGTTACTGCCTGGAGCAACTCTGACGGCGAGCCGGAACTTGCGGCTTCGAATCCAGCTAGAATTATCGGTGAACTCAATGTCACCGGTGGGTGCAATCCCATCCCTCATGGTGAGATTCAAGTCTCGGGTAAGCAAAGGTCGTTTCCCGGTTCTCTCCTTCAATATGTGCCTATCGAACTCCTCAGTGGTCCACTCCTCCTTCTCTCCGGCTGGGAAGTCTCCGTCGAGAACCACCAGCTCCAGCTTGATGGGTTGGGGAAGACTGGTTCTAACCAATTGATCACCGTTCTTCTCAACAAGCATAACTTGTATAGGGTTGCCATCACAGTCCAGAATCCTGGTACCTGTAAACATGGTCAGAGAAAGATTGTTGCTGAACATTAACTGATAGCTTGATGCTTGTGTCCGTTCAAATGCTTCGATTCGCAGAGAAGGAGATCGAGTCATGGAGCGTGGAACAAAATGCCTCATCACTCGTTCAACCTCTTCAGTCACCTAATTAACAAGAAGAATTATTATAACCTGGTCAATATCAAATCCTATACTGGAAAATTGAACTGTGGATGAGAAGATGAACAGTGTTGATGATGACTTACGACTCTTCTGAGCAAAGGCTCCAAGGCAGAGAAAAGGTTCTGCATGTTCTTCACCATAACAACTTCTCCTATAATCCTGTCAAGTACATAAAACCAATGATCAGAACGAGAGGAGAAAGGGTTTGATCTCAGAATAAATGAATATGGAGAAGATGATGGAAAGCTGTGCACATACGAAGCAAAAGAAGGTCGAGTAGGTCTCATGCGTTTATCGCTTGGGTTATCTGGGTCCGCATCAGAATCCTCGAAGAACCTTTTGGCAGCCATTTTCGGGGAGGAATGATTCAGGGGAGATACAGTGAGTATGTTGAGAGAGAAAAGGAGGGCAGGTTGCAGTAAAGGAAGGGGTTTGATTCTTTTATATATATATATATATGTGCCACTGGAGTAATGTAGATGTTAAATTAAATTAAATATTTAGGAAATCAGAAAAGGGAAAAGTCAGAAGCTTCTTGGAATGTTGGAGGAAACAACCAGGCAGGCAGTAGAAACAGCGTTGTGGCGTAGATGTGTTCTTATGATGTAAAGACTTTGACGTCAAAAGCCAAGTCAACCCTTCTCATCTCTCTCTCTCTCTCTCTACACCCATATGGTTTCTTTCCTTCTGATCATGGGCCTGCAGGACCTACAACCTCTCAAATGATTAATTGATTGATAGTTGGTAGCTTTTCATGAATGAAATTAGCTCCCAGCGTACAGGGATGGTGAGATGTGATGCTTTCATTAGCGAATGATCTGTATGTTAGCGTTATATATATGAGTATGGAAGTATACTCCAACTCCAGTGAATCACGTACTTTTATCTAAACAAAAATTAATTGATTTGATAAAATTGAGGATGTTTATACTAATATAATGGGAATTGCCTTTTCATGTTTAAATTACCAAAAAGTTAAAAATTAATGAAATATTTGCATTTAAGGTTGGAGTATTTTGATCTTCTATGCATTTTGGACAACTGCTGTTAAACCAATAGTTAGAACCAATTAACTTCCATAAGCTGATTTCAAGTGCTTTTCCGTATAAGGCTTTAGCTGAAAATTTGATTTTAGGGCAAGTGTGTTTGAATTATATTTTTTTGGGTGCCAAAATTAAGGTTTACATGAGAGAATGAATTATTTTGATGCATCCCAAATAGGCACCTAATGGATGCATATAGATATAATGGGTAGATAAGCAGCATGTAAACATTTAAAAAATTAGTTGAAATAATTAATTTAAAAAATATGTTTTATTTTTTCTAAAATATTATTTTTTATCATTGGAATTAGAAATACTCAAAATAATCTAATGGTTGAAATCTTGGCCCACGATTTTTTTCAAATCTAACGGTTCAATATGGAGTCTAAGTTTACTTGAACGTACCAAAGACTTGATTGCTTTGAAATTCAAATCCTAGAGTTGAACAATATTTGTTTATTTGCACAGTACTTATAATTCATTCCAAATAATTAAATCAACCAAGAATCCAGCCGTTAAATTAAGATTTGGTGAATGTTCAAAAGTGAGAGAGGAGAACTAATTTACAACCGAGTAAAAATTTATAGAAACTGAGTTGCATTGAGTCACAGTATGATAACTAAGTTAAAATTGAGTAAAAATTATAAATATTAAAATATCAATTTTTTCTTGATATAAAGATCGTATATAAGATTGATGTGGAGGCTTATAGTTGTACTTGTTCATCATTTTAATTATAGGAAGAATTACTTTAAAATCCCGTGCTACGAATTAATTATTCTAATATCCCAAGATGTTGTTAACGGTAGCCGCTTTAATTATCAATAGTACTTCTCGACTTCTTATTAACAACCTCTTAAAATTTTAGAGTAATTAATTCGTTATCGCGGAATCTAAATACAATTCTCGTTTAGTTATTTTGCTTTTGATATGCGGTCAAGTCATCTGCTTGTAGGAACTAGGAAGGATTGAGAGTCCGTGTATGGCCTTTCAAAGCCGTCTGTTTATTTATTTGGGGTTGAAAGCGATGAATGATTGGAGAACAAGAAGCTTAACCGCAATTACCCTTGCCACTTTTTTTTTAATTAAATTATTAGTCGTAAATAAAATAATTATGATTGATCTCTTTTTACTTACTCGTTTTATTAATATCTTCAAGTGTTCTTTTCAGCTTAGAAAAAGGTGAAGCCTTGTCTGCTCACAATATATTATTATCATTATTATTATCATCAGAGTGAAGGAACCGTACCCTTGATAGAGACTCTCTTTGTTTAGTACCCTCCAATATCCCTCGCGAATCCGTTAGAACGAAGGAGTTTATATATTTTGAGAAGAATTTACAGATCTTATGATGATTTTTATATATTTTAAGATGGTTTTTATGGATTTTATAAGATGGTTTTTACAGATTTCAAGATGGTTTTATCTTGACTTGCGTGTAGCGTGGGAATAAGGAGTTTCCAAACAAGCAAAATATCATTTAATATGACATATTTATGATTAAATATTTAAAATACAATACATCAAGATATAATATATGGACAAAAGTACATGTCCAGCACCTGTATGTGTGTGTTTTTGAAATCAGTTGAGAGAAATAAATTTACGGATTTCAAAATGATTTTATGGATTTCGGATGATTTTTTGGATATCAATATGTTTTTACAAATTTCGAGATACTTTTTTGTTTTGACTTACATACACTGTTGGGAAAAAAGTTTTTCCAAACATGCACTATATCAATAATTTAAAATGTATGAATTTATGAGCTAGTTTTATTAATAATTAAATATTACATAGTAAATGTTGGATTTGTTTTCGAAAAAATATTTTAAGGAAAAAGATTAATAATCCAAAATCACCCCGATATACCAAAGAGAACAGGCACACATCCACAGGGGAATAAAACCCTCATTCAGCGATAATGTGGGGGAGTATATGGTAAAAGTGCACATATAATAATAACATGTGGGGTAAAGACCATTGAAAGTGTCGGGCAACAAAAAAAGACAATTGAAAGTGGAACTTTGGGAGCTCTTTCCCATGCCCTTCACAGTAACTGTACGGGCACGCGTCCAAATCCCACATGTACACAGGCATACACGTTCTCGTGCTGAAAAATTTACATTTAAATCCTATAGGAGAATTAATAAAAAATATGTTAAAGATTCATAAAATTATAATAAGATCACAAGAGTGAGTAGCTGCTGAGATTATTAATGAAGGCAGATCAGGTTGTTAATAACAACCTCATCAACTACTCCTAGAATTTTATGGTAATTTTATGAATCTTTGTAAACTTTTATTTATTAATTCTTTTATATGGGATCTGATTACAAATTTTCCTATGTCATATGTAAGGTGGATTGGAAAAATGATATTTTATTAAGTGATATTTATAAAAAAAATTCCGTACAATTTCATCATTTATTATATAAGTAAATTTTATTGTTATATATTATGGTGGTTCCGAAATAAAAGTAAAATTAAAAAGTCATGCAATGGGAAAGTTTGGTAGCTTTTTCCGGGACCCTTGGCAATAAACAAATCCACGTGGCACGACGTCTGAAACCCCTGCATATAATACAATGACAAGGGGGGTTTTTAAAAAAGACCTCGCCAACAAATAAAAAGAAAGAGACTTGTCAACAGTTGATGTGTATACAATTGACTTCTCATAATTAAAAAAAATTAATTAACTCACATATTTATTATTTTTTAAATTATAAATGGGTACATTACCTCCAATTTTTTATATAATAAGTAATTGAATTTTGTTTGAAAGAAATTTAATAAAACTAAATTCACTATTTATAAATATTTATTTATGTATATAATTGGATTGTATATCAGTTTATAAATAAAATAGATTGATTTAGAGAAAAAGTATAAATATAGATACTTTTAAATAATATATTTAACTTTCTTAATTGTTTAATATATCATTATAATTAAGTAATTTATTTAGTTTTTACAAAAAAAATAAAAAATTAACTTGATCTTTTATATATTAAATACAAGAAGTAATATAATTTTAGTAATATTGGTTTAGTAACCTTCAATGAAATTGACTGCGATGGAGTAGTTTCGCAATCTGGACAAGAGAGAGACTCGGAATAGCGACGACGCGGTGATAAACACATACCGCGTTAATCTTTGCTTTTTTTTTTTTTTGGGTCACCACAATGCACAACACCTTCGTCTCCTTTTTGTCTTCTCAGTACAAATTAACAAGAAGTTTATGTAAACTATGACTCCGTTTGACTGAGCTTACGGGGAGCCGTAAAACAAGATTATCTTCTTTATATTTTACCTCGATTTACATACAAGTATTTATCTACCGCGTTCCCAAACATACCCTAGATATCGAAATTTATAAAGGTCAGTACATGCTTCCAGGGTTAAAAAGCTCTTTACAAGGATTATGAAGTGCCCTTTTAAATTAATGATAGAAATTACCTTTTTAACGTGATTTATGATATAAGTATATGATATAAGTCTTATCTTTATTTGTATAAAGGTATAGTTTTTGGGAATAGTTAATGAACAGTAGTTTTCAACGAACTTCCCAAACACACACTATGACTCCTCCAATTCCCCCGAGTCTTTGTAGTTTTTATGCATTTAAACGTTAATTATTTTTTAAAAAAGATTAAAGGAATTAATTAACTACTTAATTTATTATTATTTTTAAATTAATTTATATGACTTATAAATCGATATATAAATAATATTATATATAAATATTTCAGAACATATATCATAACTAAGTAATTTATTTAGGTTATTTAACATGATTCAACTAACATTATATTTATTTAAATACACACGGAATCAGAATTTTTATGGGTATATATGCCTTTCAATTTTATACTCCTACTTGGCGCATACTAACTCAATACAATAGTACTGATGTCTGATCTGTAATTTTGTTGATTTCATCAACTTCTTAGAAATTTTCACACTTTTTTTTTTTGACCAACTAGAAATTTTCACACTTGAGACTATGATGTGTGTGTGTGTGTATATATTGATAATTTGATATTTGTTATTATTGACAGGAACTGCACCAACATTAACAAGTAAAAATATAAATTAGCAAATAGATATCCATTGCCTCTAATTTTGTGGTTGTCTCAAGGGAAATTTCATCCCTTTGTTTTTGTTATCTGTCTATGGGCTTGTTTGGTAACTCCATGAGGTTCAAAATGCATTTTGGATTCAACAGTCCGTTAGTTTGTAGATTCTAATGTTTGGTAATTTTTTTTCTAAAATACATTTTGAGTAAAAAAACTCATTTTCAGCAAAATATACCTTCTAAACCCAACGTTTATTCAAACATAAATGCATTTTGCTAAAATGCATTCTGCCAAAATGCATTCTCCCCATGGTTGTCTAAACAGGCCGGCGCAATAATATGGTTTATTGTCATTTTTATTTTTTGTTCATCCGTCCTTTTATAACCTTGGTCTTCCTCCAGCGCACAAGCAAGACAATGAAATCATGGAGTTGTCATATCTTCTATTCTTTGAGAAAGCAAAATGCTACAAGTTTCTCTTCTTCTTGTTTTGTCTTTTTTCTTTTTATCGTTTTAGTCCCATGTTTGCTCCATGACTTCATCTTGGTTCTTTTAGCCTTTTTTTTTATGTTTTGCTTCGTTGGCTTATTAGAACACTTCATTTCCCAATATATATATATATATATATAATTGGTCCATGACTTCCCTTGTGTGTCATATCCATGTTTTCATGTTCCATATATTACTTGTTATTTTGTAATATCGAGAAAGTATTGTTTTCAAAAACTTGAAATTTAAACAATTCTCTTGAAATATTCAACATAACAAGAGATCTAGCCAATATGACACAGTTTTTTTATTGGTAATAATATGACACAAATTGAAGATACGAAGATTCAACGACAAAAAAGCAAATTAAGATAAACAAGTTTAATTTGGAGATAAAACATATAGTTAAACATGGTTTTTTTTTTGCCTCTTGTATTTGTCTATTATTATGTATGGACAAATATGAGATATTAAAGCGCCAAAGCATATGAAAATTAACAAATTGTTTCAATATCATTATTTGGGAAATCATTTCAGGAGAAGTATACAAAAAATCCAAAACAGAGAGAGAGAGAGAGAAGATTAGTGTGTTTACGTGCAGGCGTGTCAAATTAAGAGAATTGCCCAAATATTGTACGTATATATTACGAAAACTTCCCCATTAATTACGAAAACACAGAATATGGTTCTTTCTTTTAAACCAATCTTGCCCTTTTGTGCAGCTTTTATTTTTGGTAATAGAATTCCCCTTTTTAATGGAAAAAAATAATCTTCCTCTTTTTGTTTGCGAAACACATAAGACTGTTTTTATGATTTACTTTGCTGCGAAAGTTAAACGACGAGTGCCAATTGATGTTGAAATAGTCTAGATGATAAGAATGGAATATGAATATGAATAACGTTAATGAGTTTATTAAATATTGCGCGTGTGGTTAATTATCGATGAAGAGTAGCACGCTTTAATATCAAACTAACAATATAATATAATGGACAACGTAATGGTAAATTTGACGGGAAAATATTCTTGGGTTGCTGGTATGTAATTAGGCATATACTTTTTTTTTCTTGACCTTGATTTGGCGTATACCTAAACTATAAAAAAAGAATATTACTGAGAAATGATCTGTAGTTTTTGTTTTAACAAGTTCTCAGAAATTTCACTTCACTGGCGGCTCTATTAATAATGGCATGGTCTTTTGTGCAGTTAGCTCTTGACAATTTATTAATAGGGATCAGCGTTACAAAATCTGTAAAAATTAATTATTACGATCTTTAGTACCTGAAATGCACATATTCTGGTAGCTAGGACACGTTACATCAACAGTTTGGTGACTAGTGAGTGTATTGTGTCACGGGGCCATTAGCCTCTCCCTCAAAAGAGCTCTCACAGGAGTGCGCAGCGATCTACGTGGCAAACCCCACCACGCCACCGTGTCCATCCACCTTGGACCGGCCCCACGGAGGAAAGGATCCATTACCCTTTCTCCACATAATAGCTCTCATGAGGGTGTACAGCGCACCCGTTTATATAGCACAGCACCCTCCCGAACCTCTCCGATGTGGGACTTTGACATTGTCCCCCAGCCAATCCGTGAGCAACCTCGTCGCGGGGTCCACCGGCAACCTAGTGTTGTATACAGCACACAATTAGTAATGAATCTTCCAGCTTCTCTACAAAGTTGTATTCATCCTGGTGGTAGCAACACCTGCAACACAAATGGTTAATCCGAGTCACGTCCAAGGACACTATCCTTAAGAGCTATTCCGCGACTACCGACAAGTAAGTTGCGGCACTCCCCAGGATTAAACGGATTCTTCCTGTAAGGATACAGGGATACAGATCTAGCGGAAGGTATTATAGAACTCAGCAAGGCAGAAAATTAGAGGAGGAAGGAATAGTGCTCGAAAGCTCAAGAGTCGGATCTAGAAACCTTTCATTTGAACTCTTTATATAGGCCATGGACTTCATAAAACTTGGGCAAGTTTAAAATCTCATAATGATCAATTTAATTTCCTTAAACCCATTTGCAATCATGATTGCCATCAGTTTCAAATGTTGGCATTGAAATCCATTCAAGAGCAAAAATAATGTGGGCATATATGGACATTAAAAACTACATAATTACCAATTTAATTGCTTGTATTTAATCAACATTATAGAGAAATCAGTTTCATCTTTGGTATTGAAAGCATTTAAATAAAACCACTTAAAAACACAGTGAATTTGCAAAATGTACAACAACATTTTCAATCATAATAAAATATATTAAAAGCAATTAAATATACTCTTAAAAACAATTAAAGTAATTTTAGATTTTTCCAAAAATCTTCAATAAAATGTGTCCAGTCTGTGTTTAACCTACGCATAAAAGGGTAGGAGAAATAGCCAGATTTGTCTCCAATGGCCCTTTGTCGTATGTAAACATACTCCTCCTCTTAGTATATTCATTTGGATCTCTACAATCTCAAATCATGTGCGACTCTTCTTTTGAACCCACACATAATATTTACAACAACTAGTGAGTGTATTGGCATGTCAACAATTTGTCAAGACCATCTAAGTCAACGAATTTTCAAAAAGAAACAGGGAAATTTAATTGAAAGAAGAGATAAGTTATTGTGAAAGAGACATGGGAATTCAATTTAAAAGCAAAAAAGTTCTTAAAAGTGTGATCAATTAGCATCCATATTAATTGATGGAGCGAAGGGATTGTCTTTAAAAACATGACTTTCTAATGTTTTGTTTCAACATTGCTCTAAATAAGAAGACTCAAGTGGGCAAAAAAAAGGAGACTCAAAAGCACGGTAAGAAGATTTAGTGCCCATTTGAAAACGCAGTAGAGAAGTACTTTTACATAAGTTAAGACAAATATGTGAAGAAGATTATCTCGTTTTGTGAAAAAATATTGTTAAACGTACGTTTAAACTCTTCAGAAGCTCAATCAAACGAAGCCTTAACGGTGAATTAAACGTGGACATGAGGTGACAAGTGTAAAAAGGGTTCCCTTTATAAAATAGCAGTTGAGATTCTCAATACTCCTTTGGGAATATTTGGTGGCATAAAATGCTGAAATAAATTTCATTTCCTATGATTAGTATTATCCATAAATAAATATAGGGTGTATTTGGTAATGATTATGGAGTCCCCAAATGCACGTTTAACATTATTTATTGATAGGATCCGGGGAAAAAACGAAAAGGAGAAAATCTGCTCTTCTTGGTAGTGTTGCCGTGTTCCCATCCGACAACTTGCTAGGTGAGAACCAAAATGAATCAACAATTCTCTCAATGTCTTGTTCAGAACACTAAAATCTAAACATGCAGGCCTAGTTGTGGATGAATAATGGGTTTAACCTAGTGAGTGGTGAAGCAAATGAGGGCCCATTCACCATTAGAGTCCTTGTACTTGAAGTAAAGGAGAGGGCGGGAGATCCAACCTCAAGTTTCGGTTTCACTCTCAGTCATGATCGTTTCTTAATCCGCTTCATGTCGCCAGTTGCTCTGCAAATCCAAATCCACTGCTTAGGCATACACAGGTTCCGGAGAAGTGAAACTCGCCGTTCAATAGAGCACCCGCCGCACATCAAGGAGGAAAAAACTGAACATGCGTGGAGGAGAAAGGTTTGTCCCCATTGTTCTCGACTAATTTTAGGTTAGGAAGATGGCAACATAGACAGAGATTCTCCAGGCAATGCCTCCTTCTCGTTCTGGCCCTCCTATATTAGTTTTGCTCATGTATTGCTTCTGCGTTGGCTGCATAATGCCTGATCCGTTTTGTGTATTTTACTGTGATAATGGATCGTGTGCATTTTATGCGGTTGGTTGATTCATTATCTAAAGCCTCAATCCAAGTTACAATCATAATTTGCAAGGGAGGGCTCTTAATACTGCATGAAGATATATATATATATATTTACACTTGTAAACTTGTTGTCATTTGTTTGAAAATAAAAAATTGCCCCCACTGGTCCAGGGTCCTGGCTCCGCCACTGATATATGAGATGCCCAAAGCACAAGGACAAGTGAAATAATGCCTGTTATCACTAATTTCAGTTTGATCTTAGAGTGGAAACTCCACTGCGTCAAATTCTAAAGCTATCTGTCTCTTCTATCTATCTGTGCTTTGATTTTTGTCTACTTTCTGCCTATAATTAACTTGAACTTGTCGTAAATAGAAAAGGGTACTTAACTGTATGTTCAAATAACTAATCAATTGAATTGCATTATCTTGGGAGCAAACCATAGAAGTCTCTTCAAAGCATCAGCAGTGAACTTCCTTGCAAACAGATGGCAAATATCAGTGGTCTTTCCATTGTACTCACATGTGCTTCCATGCCTCAGCCTTCCCAAAAAATCATAGGTTACATGCATCCTCATGAACCTTAATGGGTGGATTCCACCTTTAGACCAGTCAACCCAAGTCAAAGTCCGGTTGGAATTGGTCTTCCAAAACTCGATGCTGCCAAAAGTGGGCAAATAGTGCTCATCTCCACAACAAAAGGCCTTGCAATAGCTCTTGAACAATGGAAAATATCGGTTGTCTGAGACAATGTCAATGGCTAGGGCTCGGTTGATTTGGAACCACTGCGAGCCCTTTCGCCACTGGTTAAGCCTAATGAGCGGCTTCATTTTGGGACTGTAACGTCCTCGACCTCCCTCGTGGCCAGGCAAATCGAAGGCTTCCACATAGTTTTTGGTTGAGTTCATAAGATAGGTGTAGATGGTGGAGAAGTTGAACAGAGCAATGCAGGACTCTGAGAGAAGTTGGTTGGAGAAGTCAAGCAAGGCATTAGCTAGTAGTCTTTTCTCCGCCTCAACCATGTCAATGCTCCCCCAACTTACAGCCTGAATGTGAAAAAAAGAAATGGTTCAATTCCAAGAAGGAAAAGGTCAAAAGAGAGGCCTATCCATACTTTGGACTATATGAATACATTTTGGTATAGACTTTAAGATAGCCATGTGCTTTCCTCTTCTTGCTAAAATATAGATGTACTTCTAATGGAGTTAATACCGTTCGAGACACTGTTAGGTACTAGATGTGAGCATCACTTCTAATTAAGATTAATAAAACATTAGTTTATCATGTTGTAAGGGGATTAACCATTTTTCGTTAGACCAAACCCTCATTTGTATAGCAATGTGCCTTTCTTATTCTAACTAGAATTCCCCGGGAGCTGGGAAAGGAGTGGAATTGAAGGAACATATGGAACGAATTGCTTCCGTAACCAACCTGTTAACATGTTAGAAATGGATTTTTAGTTTTAATTGTCACAATCTTTCATATAAAAAAGTTCTTTATTGTTTTGATTCTTTTACATTTTTCTGTTGCACTGAAATTCTGTGCAAATGATTGTAGTAAAAATACATTCTGCGTACGTGTGGTAACTTCGTGATAGTTTTTGCATTTTTGGATAAATAATATTTACATTTGTAAAACTTTTATGCCATAGTTTGAAAGAACTATATGTAAAGTTTCCCTTTAATTTCTGATGTAATAATTCATATTAATGCGAAAGTTTCTTTTCCCCGATGAATTATCACTTCTTTTGACACCTAAAAAATCATGGGCGAAAAAAAAATAATCACACTTAAAAAGAAATGGAATATTCCATGTTGGAAATATTCTATGCAGATTTAGTTGATCAATTTTTTAAGTAATTTTATATCAAATGAATGGGGAGTTTGAGACCCTTTTTCTCAATTCTGTGGGCCACTAACAATGAGGAAGAATCTGGATTTTTGATAATTTATTTCATAGAAAAATATATTCTCATGTAGAGATATATATTGTCCTTCCCAATAAGATTTCGTAAAATACAGGGTTACAATACAAAAATACACATGAATTTTTATTAAAAGTGCATCTAACACTATATATTTTTTATAGTGTTAGATAAAAACATCATGATCATTAAATATAAGTTAACACAATTAAATATATATGTAAAAATAGTGCATGCCCTACCACAAGAACTCATGATGTTACATTGTATTTAACTGTTATGTCAGTTTTACTCATAAATAGTTTTGCATATGCAAAAAGTTCACAGATATTCTTACAAAAGTTAATGCTTCAGACCCTCTTTTATAAAAATTTACATATACTTTTACACCTTAACCCTATAATATATCCAGTGTACCATTACTTTGCAGGCTTAGCTATAACATCTACTATAATCGAATACCAATCATGGAGATGTCATGATGACCACATGACTAGGATTTCCCTTTATAACTTCATGTGTAGAAACTAGCAGATTAAAAAGTTTATGTTGAGGTTCACGCAGACAGGTGCAACTCAGAATTTATTTTCTTTAAATAACATGGAGGATCAGGATTCAAAATATTTTATTGTAGAAGGATATGCTCAGATTCCCAAGAAAGAAAATGCACAAGTAGTCGTCTACCAATTACTTAGATGAGGATACAAACAATGAAAGAAAAACATGAATGCCATGTTTACAAGAGATGTTGAAATTGAAAGCAATTCAACTATTATTTAATACCAATGAAAAAGACATTTAAACAAAAACTAAATGATACATAACAATTATATGATTGGTTAAGTACGTGTAAGTAGACCACTATAGTGAATTGATAGAGTTTTTTCTTAAAAAAGTTTAGATGAGTTAGGTCTTTAAACTCATCAGAGTCTAATATGTTTCCAGACTTAAAAAGCACTTGCAAAAGTATTTACAGATTGTCCATTAACACCGTCTGGATTTGAATTTACCACCTTTCAGTTATAAATCAATTCCTTATATTAAGATTGGTTGTATTGAATAGAGTTTTGTTTGGCATGCTTTTTACTAATTACCTTTCCTTTCTACTGTTTGAGCTTCTCTTGTGTTGTTTTTGTATGAAGAAATAAATCTCTTTAAGCCAAAAAAGTATACGCGTGTCATTAGAGACTTGATCGCCGTAGTCGAGCAAATCTCACATCTCACATGCTACCCCTTCTAAGACGTTTTGCGAGTAATGAGCACTAGAAGAGGCGTAGAATGAGACCCACCTCCATTTCCCAAAACATTAAAATATTACTGGTAGTTTAAATGAATTTCGATTTGGTGCTTCTCCCCAGAAATACTTCAAATACTAGGAGCTCTTCTTCTAGGGATCAGCGATCATTAGTTCCTGATACACTTTAAGTGTATTGGAAGAAAAAAAAAAAGCTACTAGTTTATGTATACTATTTATGCATCACTCTATAATTAAATACGGTGCATGTGATCCATTTGATCAGAAATCTTGAGTCTTAGAGAAACTTTCTCAGTTTTACTCAAACAGTTCGTGATTGGGAAACACGTTGAAGATGGGGTTTCTAAATCTAATAGTCCATTGAATGGAAACAAAACAGAACATGGAATTAGTGCATGCTAATTTGTAATTAGTCAAACGTAAGCTAAGAGGATTGATGGCATGATGCACTGACCTTGCTTGGGATTGAGCGGCCATAGAAGACAGATGTTCTGGGGAGTGTTTGGTTGAAAGAAGGACGGGAATGAACATAGATGGAATACAAGCCTTGGTCGATTCCTTTGAAGAATCTCTGCCACAGAGGAGCCAATGGAAGAGGACCTTTTGTCAGAAACATGAATGCGACTTTAGGTGTCTGTCCGAAAGGAACTTCCTGAATTCTAGGAACCCTCGAAGCTCTCCATAGCAATTCTTGATCACTCATATGATGCATCACCTTCGGAGGAGGGATGCTGAAGGAATCATTCAACACTTGATGCTCTGTTAAGGTAGGTTCTGTATGATTCTGAAGAATTATGGAGTAGGGCTTTGTTTGTGTGGTCTGATTTAATGAAGGAACATTGGTGGTTGTTGAGGGAGGTGAAGGTGGTGGTGAGAAGCCTCGGAATTGGTGGATGTTGAGGTTGAGGAAGAAGTCGTTGAGGTAGAGAGTGATCGCGATGAGTAAAACAGAGCCAAAGAGGAGGAAAACAGAGAAGCAGTGAAGCAGATATGGAGATTGAGGATTGAAGAGGTTGAGGTATGGGACTGTGTAAACACGGTCTTGCTGCTTCATTGGGTTGGAGAGGGAGGGAGAGAAAACTGAAGGCTGTTGGTTGGAGGTTGGATTGAAGATTCAGGAGATTGGTTTATAGACTCTCGAGAGAATAGAAAAGGGGAATTGCAATATAAATACATTGTGATTTCTTACATTCAAGCTAAGCAAAGATTAAAAATAGGTCAAATCTGTAGTCTGACCTATTTAACAACAGGAGCCGATCCAAGTATTTTATAAAGTCTATTTTAGTTAACAGACTTGGCTTAGGCTCCTGAGAAACCTATTAAGACAGTGCATGAGCATGTCATGAATTTATAATATTATACGAAATTATAATTTTGTATTAATTCATGTAATTACAGCATATTCGAAGGTTTTGGCTTATTTTCTAACTGAGTTATGAATTTGTCCTATTTAACATTTAGACTTATTAGTCTATTTAAAGTTTTTAAAAGTACAAATTTTTTTAACAGACTTTATGTCAGGTCAAACTTTTGTACAGATTAGACTGAGGTTAAAAAAAAGCCTATAAAACAGATCATAATCAAATTTATGTGAACTTGTGTCAAGATAAGTCTAATCTAGTATATTTTCACCACATTATATATACACACACTCTTGATTTATCAATTAGAGAGAGAGAGTAATTACGTCCCTTCTTTTGAGTTTTCATACTAATTCCCCAAATAGAAAACTTGTTGAATTTCCATACATTTTTAGCATGACTTTCTCGCACTTAATTGTTTTTTTTATGAAACATGCTTGAGAAACAAGTTTTGTCTTTTATTCCCTGATCCGATCCTAATAAAGAAGTGATAAAGCAAGTAAAGAAATTTGTACAGCCGCATTGGTATATGTATTGTTTGCTAATGACGAAGTGAGCACTTTTAATTTGACTAAAATTTCTAAGAAAAATTCCATTTTGAAATGATTAGTTTGTAAAACAGTGGAAGGTAAAACGCAGCTATGGTTCTTAAAATTAAATTCCTAACATCATAGATAGATCATATTATCATGTTAGCATCCATGTGTTACAATGATAAAATAGGACAATGGGAAATGGCAATATCATATGCTCTCTTTGTTTGGATTTACATAAAAATTAAGATTTTAATTATATTTAATAAGATTCATTCACCTTTTTTTTGTGTTTTCTAGAGCAAAAAATATCATAATCCGAATGCTATCTTTCAGGTATATCAATAACATCTGACTAATGTGAAGGCCATCAAGTGAGATTCATCCTTCCTTTTCAATATACTCTAAGGACATCTTACAAAGAGAGTACTATATAACAAGGTTAAGATTAGAAAGAGTCAATGAATATTACACTGGGTAAGTTAGTAATTTTTTATATGTTAAAGTATACTTTTAGTCCTTTATGTTTGCGTCAGGTTTCACTTTAATCCTTTAAGTTTAAAAAGTGTACTTTCAGTCCCTCAAACTTAACGCCGTTAGTCTCTCTTAACGGAAATTGCTGACTCATCAAACTTAACGCTATTATTTTAAAGGCTAAAGTATACTTTTAGTCCTTTATATTTGCGTCAGGTTTCACTTTAGTTCTTTAAGTTTAAAAAGTGCACTTTTAATCCCTCAAACTTAACGCCGTTTGTTTCTCTTAACAGAAATAACTGACTCATCAAACTTAATGCTGTTATTTTAAATCTTTTTTATTTTACACAATTTAAAATAACAAATTTATTATATTATTAAATTAAAATTGAAAATGTGAGTGTACTTTATCAATATTTTATTGTACAGCCATCAATTAAATTTGATGAGTCAGCAATTTCCGTTAACAGAAATTAACGGCGTTAAGTTTGAGGGACTGAAAGTGCATTTTTTAAATTTAAAGGACTAAAATGAAACCTGACATAAACATAAAAGACTAAAAGTATACTTTAGCCTTTTTTATACTCCTTATTTATTTCTTATCTGGGTAATTAAACCATATATATAATTCATTATGGTGAAGATTGAATTGAAAATCTGAGGGCTACACAGAATTCAATTTTGATGATGTGAAGTCTCAATGTTAATTTAAGAGGTTAACGGCATTGATAATAACACAAACATGAGCTGTCTTGTGTGATAAATTATTTTAAAATGGTGAGTGAAAGTGGCTTCACAGCGATTTAAATAATATATATATATATATAAATGCTTATTGACATATTCAAAGCTTTTATTATAAGGTTTTATTGAATTTGAGATTTTGATGGATTTTCAAGAACAAGGAACACTATCTTTTTTTTTTTGCCAACAAGAACAAGGAACACTATCGCTCATCCACGTTCACCTATAATATTGCTGTCAATGTTTTTGGTGAGAATATGATAGCAGTGATTTTTTTTTTCATTCAAGCATCTTAATAATCTCATTCATTAACAATTTAAATTTTTTAATAGAAGAGAATGGATCCGCTGCAAGGGGGTCATGAGTTTTAATATCCCAATAATAATTTAAACATTAGATCATCACTGATAGACCCAGCCCCTTGTTAGAAATTAATTTTTGATAAATCAATTCATAATATTTTGGTTAAGTATATGTAATCTTTTACGGGAAGTGCTCATGTTCAAGATACTATTGATTATTAAATATGAAGGTCTCTTTTGATGATAATTTGAATCTTAATTTCTTAAGTTGCGGGGGACCCACCCTTTGAATAGATCCAATACCTAATTAGAAAGTCAATTAAATTGTTTATAGGTCAGTTTTACAAGTCAACTAAATTTGGTGAATGTCAAATCAGTGATTTCTCAACAAGACAACAGATTTCAGGCCCAAACAAAAGCCCAACACATCAGTTCCATCTTTGTTTTTTTCCCACCAACGACCCAAAGTTGGCTCATCATTTCCAATGAATGCAGAGCCCTGTGAACCCATCAAAGTTACAACAAAATAACTAAATTAAATATATAATTTTTTTATTATCTGTAAATATAAGGGGTTATAATGAATTGTAAAAGCTAACACAAAATCAAGGGTTATATTAATGTTTGGTCTCTCAATTTTACCTCATTTTTATTTTGATTAATCCAGTTTAAAGCAAACCCCAAAGAGCAAAAAGGATCTATATTTTTTTTTTATTAAATTACAGTAATTAATGTTTTAAATAAAGTAAAATTTGAGGGGTTAAACTCGAGGGATATGAACACAAAATCAATTGAATTGCATTAACTTGGGCGCAAACCTAAGCAATCTATCCAAGGCGTGAGGCGTAAACTTCCTGGCGAACAGATGACACACATCCGTCTTCTTCCCGTTATACTCACAGACGCTCCCACGCCTCACCCTCTCCAAGAACTCAATGGTTACGTCCATCCTCGTAAACCTGGCGGGGTGGGGCCCACCCTTGGACCAGTCAACCCAGGTCAAGGTCCTGTTGGAGTTGGCCCTCCAGAACCTGATGCTCACCAGCGTGGGCAGGTAGTGCTCATCGCCGTAACACGAGCCCTTGCAGTGCCTCTTGAAGACGGGGAAGTAGGTGTAGTCGGAGACAACCTCTAGGGCCAGGGCTCGATCTATCTGGAACCACTGGGACCCCTTCCTCCATTGATTCAACTTGATGTGTGGCTTCATTTTGGGACTGTAACGTCCTCGTCCCACAGGACCGGGCATGTCGTAGGCCTCCACGAAGTTTTTGGAGGAGCCGATGAGGTGGTCGTAGATGGTGGAGAAGTTGAACAGAGGGATGCATGATTCTGAGAGAAGAACGAATCTTTGGTTTGTGAAGTCAAGCAGCGCATTGCCCAGTAGACGTCTCTCTGCTTCTATCATGTTCACATCACCCCATTTCACAATCTGCACCCATGCATGCATGCATGTTCACAACCCCAAAGATTTGATGAGTTGGATCACTTGATGATTTTAAGAATTCTTCAGTCAAAAAATATTTTTAATCAAAGCATGAAATCTTTGGGTGAAACATGAATGCGTGTAAACAAGGGTATTGGTTAGGATATTCTATATTTTTTCATTTTTAATAAACATGCACATGATTAAAACGAATCATCATTTTCTTCAATCTCAACTAGGCAGACGATGGGTTCTTCTTTTATGTAACAGTTAATAACTGAAGCCAAAGACCAGTTTGCCATTGAGTCATCTTAAACGGGGCTGTTTGGTAAGATGCAAGTTAAAAAGGAAAAAAATTAATTGAAAATGTTCAATCCCACTTCTCTAATTTCTTCAAATCCAAATTAAATTTTTTTCCCTCTGCTCACTTTAAATTCCCTCTCCGCACCAAACAGACCCCAAGTGGAGATGGATTGATAAGCATGTGAGAGACAAAGTTGGAGGAAAGGAAGGAATTGAGGAAAAGTAGAAGGAGGATATCGACGTGGAAAAGTAGGCTTTGGACGGAGAGAAGGTATACAATTCTGTCTTGAGGTTGGAAAAAGGAGTGGAATCAAAGAAAAGTATGGAACCCAAATATATTCATTGCAAGGCAACCTTAAATTAAAAGACAAGAAAATACCAAATATATATGTGCTTAGCTTGGTTACAAACATTCCACACGTACCAGGTTCGATGGACCAATATATATATATATATATATATATAGTACGGTTCCATTTTAGCTTTAACCTCTTCATAAGCTCCCCTTGCCAAGCATATTTATAAATGAACTGCTGTTTTTATATCCCATGTTATTTATCTAATTACATTCAAATATGGTGTGTTCAAGTTAACAAGCTAATAAATTTGACATTAACCCACGATGTATATGACACAGACAAACTAAGGTTAATATCGAAAAACTCATTTGCAGGGTTAGGAAATATATGTATGTATATAATGAAAACCCCATCTCAAACAATTCTACATTCGAGACAGGTTTATAGGGCAGAGCTTAATCAACTCGGCAAATAATATTTTCCTTTTCTTAACAAGATGAGAAGAAGAATGTGAATATAAATGGATATATATAACAGTCGTTTATGGAAAGTCAATGAAAAATTTATAATAGAATCGGACATGCATGAAAAGGACCCATTCTAAAATACTACCATTGTTTAATTTTCACTTGTAATGTAAATATTGGTTGTAGAGTGGCGGTATTGTCGTTGTGTACAAATTATTTGGGATATAGAATCACCTGCTCATCACGTCTATACTAATAATACGTGTACTCTTAGATACTCTTACACGACATTATTGTCGGCCAAATCAACCTTGGTCAAAGTCATTTCTATTCTATGCACTGAACTAGGCGTTTCCTGCGGCGTAACATGTTTTTGACAGGTTACCTTAAAAATCAATCGGCGTCTATGTGAACCCTGTTTAATCAATGTGCTATATGAACCCCTATAAAGTTGACGAACTGGTGGTGATCTCCCAAAACTATACCTAATCAAAATCTTAGTTTGGAGAATATCAATGAATAACTATCACACTTTGAGTATAATATCAGAAAAGAAAAGCTGGTCCTACGTATTATGATGCTTGCGACCCAATATTAGAAGCTAATTATTGACTTAGACTGCAGTTAGATTCTTACTTTATATGAAACAACTGTACGTTGCAGACATTCAAATGAAAACGAAACAAAAAACAGAAACTGTAGAGGATACGTGCATTTATATATAATATGTGCCAATAAAAATAGTGATATGGAGAATAATAGTTACCTTGCTTGGTATTGCGCGGCCATGGAAGACTGAAGATTCTGGAAGTGTTTGATTGAAAGATGGAGGGTAATGTACATATATAGAATACAAGTCTTTATCGATTCCTTTGAAGAATTTCTCCCACAGGGGAGCCAACGGAAGAGGACCTTTTGTCAGAAACATAAACGCAACCTTTGGACGTGTCTGCAGATTCAAAGGAGCTTCTTCGAGAACCACTGGTGGACCCATTTCTTCGCTCATATCATCATCCATTGCCTTCTTCGGAGGTTTCGAGAAATCTTTATTATTCAGACCAGCTGTTCGGGTTAAGATTTCTGTTTTCTGATTCTGATGAACGTCATCGGACGACGTCGTCGTGAAAGGTTCCGTCTTTGTCGGATTCAAGAATATTGGAGATGGAGGAGAGAGGGATGGATACGGTGGCGATGGTTTCAATACAGTGGAAGGGATAAAGAACTGTGGGATTTGAAAGTTGAGAGAGAGGTCTTTGAGGTTCAGAGAGAGAAAGATTCCGATGAGAAAACCAGAGGCAACGACGAGAAAAAGAGAGAAAAGAGTAAGGAGATAATGCAAGTGAAGAGTATTGATAACCTTGAGGAATGATGATGCAGAGAAACGCTCTTCAGATTCCATTGGAACAGCAACAAGAAAGAAAGAAAGAACCGAAGTTGGAGGGACGAAGGGAGACTAAAGGACGATGATTGATATGTGTTGGGTGCTTCACTGCCGTGTGCCGGACGGCGTTATATAAAGATCATTAATCAACTCGTTGGGCTATAGGGAGTCCTCCTATATTCCAGTAAAATTCTTTTAAATCATACATGCGGTACCTTAAAATTATAAAAGTTTACTTTATTCCTAAGATGGTTACTTTTATTTCACAAAATGTTAATTTGGTAATTAAAATTTAAATGGTAATTATGTTCAAAGCATTCAGGTTCATGCAATTCATATCAATAACAATGTAATGCAGGAGAATGTTTGAATCTTTATCTAAACTCATGCAATAATTGATATTAGTTGAATACCAACAACAAGGGATAAACAACAAAAAGTCTTTCACATAAATGTATATGAATACCTGATTCACACATTAACAATAACAGTATTTTTATAATCAACCTCATATTTCAATTCATGATACCACTTTTGCTTTTACTTTGTCATATTCCAACTTTCATATTTGATAAATGATAAATAGGTATTAAAAATGTTAACAAATAAATAAGCCAAACATCAGGGCATAGGCTAGTGTATATGAAAAATTGGCTAAGCAATCCGAGCCCTTTTATCTCCATGGGACCCCCCCCGGACAAAAAACAAAACATGCTAGCCCAACAGGCTTGTATAATTGTGCCTGTTTGGCTAAATGCTTCGAAGGCTTTAACACACGTTCAACAGTATTTTTTTGTAAAACGAGATAATCTTCTTCATATATTTGTCCCGGATTGTATAAAAATACTTTTCTACTGCGTTCCCAAATGGATCCATTGTCTTATTGTTTAGAAATGATGAATATTACAGAGTTGAGTCTATTAGAAGGTGTTAATTCCTCACAACTGTCAGATATCATTAGTTTTGATTATATTAAATATAATAGAGTAAAAAGTTTTCATAATCCATATAGATTTGACAAAGGTTTTTATAATCCATATTGATTTACTACTTTTATTTGAGAATTCTTTTTAATTGAAAGATGATGTGGTTAAATAACTCAATTTAAATGTTAAAATATTTTTAAATAGATGTTATATCATCTTTCATTGAGTTACCATTCATCTAAACTTTATTTGGATGCTCAAAACTATTTCTTGAAGATAAAAATCGTGTTTGATAAGTTTCTGGAGCTTTCTGAAGCTAAACGTGAAGTAAAGTGTCAAAACTCGAGTCCTGGGTCATCAAAAACTCGAGTTTCAGCTTCTCAGAGTTAGAACTCGAGTTTCAGTATTGCAAAACTCGAGTTTTCCAAAACTCTCAATGAAAACTCGAGTTTCCAGCTTTTAGCATCTCTGTTTTCTGACAGCTCGATATATGTCTGGTATTTTGATCATATCTCTTAAAATACAACTCCGATTGATGTGAAACCAATTTCATATGAAACTAGACTCAAAATGCGTTTCATAGAAACCAAGAACAGCATCAAAGGATTTCAAATGAAGGAGATATAATTTTCGAAATTTGGTGCTCAAATTTAACGTTTTATCACGGACCTTTGCTTATTGTTTCTACCATAACTTTCTTTATATAACGGATTTTGGACTCATTCTTATTTCATGTGAAAGTAGACTTACAGGGCTTTCCATTGATATATTATTTTCAAGGTTTGGATTTGAATTGAGAGAGTTATGACCGTTGCAAGTTAAGACATGTGCTGAAAGCAGAACTTTCAATACAAACTCGAGTTTCCTGCTTCAAGTTGTGACAACTCGAGTTCCAGGACAACACAACTCGAGTTTCGTGTCTAAAGTCTTCTGTCTAAGGAATTTCATGTGGTAGAACTCAAGTTTGTGGTTTTAAGAACTCGAGTTTCCAAAACTTTCAAAGCCAACTCGAGTTTCCAGCTTCAAGTTATGACAACTCGAGTTTCATAACAACACAACTCGAGTTTCAAGCTTTTTGAACACTTTGAATGACCTTGCTGCATTAGAACTCGAGTCCCAGAAGTTCACAACTCGAGTTCCAGAACTGTTTTACAAAACTTGAATTGAAAATTGGAAGTTTTGGCATTAGAGTTTTAACAACTCGAGTTTCATCTTTTTCAAAACTCAAGTTTCATGCCTTTATCAAATGATTGACAAACTCCCATTATAAAACTCGAGTCATGCTTTTTCAAAACTCAAGTTTCACAACATAACTTCATAACTCGAGTTTTCCAAATGCAAGTTCCAAAACTACATTCTGAAACTTCCAATATAAACTCGAGTTTTCATTTTAAAGTTTTCTTAACTCGAGTTTGGCATTTTGAAAACTTGAAGTTTCATTACATGACATTTCAAACTGTTGTGAACTCATGAAATAGAACTCAAGTCATGAAAATTCTTGAACTCAAGTCCTACCTCTATCTGACAGCAGCGTCTGACATTGAGATTCACTTTTTGGCAGACTTTTCCTTATTAATGTCAAAGGTTTAAAAACTTACCTGCCACCATAAATGCACAAATGCTAACCTATGAAACAGGAAAAGGTATGTCTACTGAAGATTTCCAACAAACGAGATGAAATCAAAACCCTCTCAGACTCCGCCGGAACGCATTTATTACAGCATTCAATGCTCGGACCAACCAGACACAACGGCTATTCAACATGAGTAACGGACATTTGGCCCTCTCCAACGGACATATCCTGACAACATCTATAAATAAGAGGGAGCAACCAACTGAAGAGATAAGGAAAAAGAGGAGAGAAAAGACGAAGAAGTTAGAGTCACTGAACCCATAAATAGAGCACAACTTTAGGACTGATAATTTCTTCTCTGAGAGCTTCAATGTCTATATATCCACTCTTTTGAGAGAGTAGTTTATTGATTCATCCAAACTCATTGTATTTCCGTGAGAAACTCAAGATTGGGATCTTGAGATTGTTGGGTTGAGTTTGAGTTGAGAAAATAGAGCACGTTGGTCTTTGTGCAATTTGTGAGGGGGAGTGATTGTAAAGATTTCTCAAGTACCTACGGTGCAAACTTGAGTGGGTTCATAAATGCCTGGAAACATTTATGGGGTTTTTCAAGTACCCACTGTGACAAACTTGAAATGGGATTCACAAGTTTTGGGATGACATTGTGATTGTAATGGTTTTCTAAGTACCTGGTTAAACTTGGATAGTATAGTGGATTGAAAATCTCATAGGTGCTCTCGGGACTGGACGTAGGTTAAAGAGGGCCGAACTAGGCTAAATCGTCGTGTGTCTTTCGTTCTTTCATCTTCACCTACTTATATTGATTTTCCAGTATATAATCTGTTTTCATACTCTGTTTTTATCAACTCATGATTTGAGTATTTTGATCAACTAAGTTTAGAAAAGAGATTTTTTGAGACACCCAATTCACCCCCTCTTGGGTGACAACCAATCTAACAACAACATGATAGTTCTCACTACCTCATATCTTTATGGTTTAAAGCTATGCTTTTAATCTTTAAGGCACCGAGATCAAGAGCTAGCATTTCAAAAACTAGCAAAAAAATAGTGAGACTTATGGCTTGTTTGGCAATAAGAAATTTAGAGGGAAGGGAAAATTTTTATAAGTTTGATTTACAAAAAAAAAATGGAAGAAATGGAGTTAGAAAAGTTTGAAAAAGATAACATCTAAGATAAAAGAGTAAGAAAAATAATTTAAACTTTTTAAAATCCAACTTTAAAATTTTTTCCCTTCATGTCCTTTCAAATCTCTCGTACCAAACAGCCCATTTAGTCAAGACTAAATTGTGAATATATAATGTTAATTTATAATAAAACAGAAGGGAGAGAATGAATTAAAGAGGTGAGGTTAAGCGTGAAGCAAAAACAACGAGATGTGAAGAAGATTCATTGTTGTTAATAATTACATATACTTTATATGATTCTTCTTCTTAACCAAAATTAATTAATCAATTAATTATTATTGATTCATGCCTAAACAATGAATCCATGATCATCAAAAGGAACACCCAATTGATTAATTCAACTCCCCGTTCAATGGATTTTCTGCAGTGAGAAAGAATGTGAGGGAGAGGTACTGATCGTTTTGACCATTTTTATTATTTTTATCATATTTTTTTTAAATAACAACACTAGAAATATCTCTCTTCTTGTTCTAGATTGAAGGGAGGAAGAAAAGGAAGGGGGAGGATGATGTTGAGCAATGCACACATACACATGTATATTTACAGATTTGTCTACCCGTCAAAGAGAGAAAACGATCAACATATACATACTAAGGACAACAAATAAACACGTACATACTCATAGATTCATAAAAAAATACTTATATTAACAGATCAGATGGGTTTTGCAACTGAGAGAAAAATGAATATTAGAGAAAAACACACCTCAAGGCTAGATCATCGTGAAAATATATATAGCATTTTATTCACCAAGTTACTTTGTAAACTTAGGCTAGATTATATTCGATACACGTTGTACTTTTTTTCCTTATCTAAGTTTTGTCCCATTAAATTTTTCTAGTAAAAAGATTTTAATGAGGCAACATTTGGATGTGTATATAGAAACATTGTACTTTTTTTCCTTATTTAGATTTTATCCTATTGAGTTTTCTTAGAAAGGTTTTTAATGAGGCATATGTTTAGTCAAGGACATCCAAAGGGGAGTGTTATGAATATTATTATATGTATGTCCATGTCTCCCACTATTTCGAATTGTATTTTGTATCCCTTATTATCTTATGTAATATTTAATAATGATGTATTTTGATGTAAATTTATACCTATAAATTGAAGGCATAACTGAATAGAGATATTTTAACTCCTCTCCCTTCTCTATCTCATGAGCTCTCTTCTCTCATTCTTGTGTGCATTGCTCAACATCATCATCCTCCTCCTTCCTTTTCTACTTCCCTTCAATCTATAACACTTCTCAACTATTTTTCTTGCCTTTTATTTATAATGTTTAGAATTGAATCAGCATTCTGGCCCAAAAAGAAAATGAGTAAAATTTTTCATAGGGTATTTATTTATTATTTTTTAGGTATTTCTTGTAATGTTTTGCCGACATTGCTCAAATTTTTGACACGAGACTAAAATTAAACTTTAACCATACTTTTAATTTGCCCATTCATCAATCTTGTTTGAATAACTGCCTAGTGTAATTTTTTTTATGGTGAACTGCCCTAGTGTAATTTGATTGTCCAGAAACAGGTCGCAATAATTAATTTTAAAAATACAAAATAATGTTAGTTATGTCGTTCGAAGATTCTATTTTGTTTTTTCGGATACACATGTTCGAAGATTCTATTACAGTCCATGAGATCTTTCTTTTAATGAAGACCAGGACACGCACGAACACAGACTTCGAGTAAGAGACAGCTTATATCATATGAAATGGTATCAGCAGACCAAAAAAAGAATCACAACGAGTGAATTGTACACAAAGGCCAAAAAAAGTACAGAATGATTATGCCAGTCCGAGGAACCTAAGCAAATAAAAAAAATTGCAAAACGCAAAAGAAAAAAAAATATATATATATATTGTTCAATTTCCATTAAATGCCAATGTTTGTTCTTATTTTCTCTCAAATATACAAATAAACATTAAACAATCTCAGAGCACACAGGGTTTCATTTCAACTATGTTAAGAAATGTGAAGAATTAAGGCCTAAGAGCATAGGTGCAATCTTCAGCAAAGGACTAAGAGCATCTGACATAAACTTCCTACCAAAAAGAAAACACATTGAAGAAGAAACATTAATGGAGTTGAGTCTATGAGAAGCAGAGCAGTTAAACCTAATCTGGTTCAAGAACTCAAGTGAGATCCCAGCTCTTCCAAATCTCCCGGGGTGCGGCCCACTCTTGGACCAATCGACCCAAGTGATGGACCTGTTGGAGTTCCCAAACGAGCAACAGTTATGGATCAAAGTAGGGATATAGTGTTCATCAGAGTAACATGGAGGAGAACACAGCTCATTGAAAATGGGATAGTACTTTGTGTCTGAAACAATCTCAATGGCCATTTTTCTGTTCATCTCAAACCACTGAGACCCTTTACGCCAATCAGAGATTGTTATTGTGGGTGCCATCTTGGGATTGTATCTGCCTCTCCCAGTTTGTCTTGGGTCATCAAATGAGCCTACAAAGCCCTGCTTCGAGCTCACCAAGAAGTTGTATATCGTTGTGAAGTTGAACAGAGGAATGCAAGTCTCTGAAAGTAACACAAATCTCTCATTGTAGAAGTCAAGCAGAGCATTGGCTAAGAGTCGTCTCTCTGCATCTAACATGGAAGCTCGTCCCCATGCCACTGTCTGTAGTCAAAACAAAGACACAGCCCAAAAGGATATAAAGTTAAGGTAAGTCGTATTAAATTGGTGAGTCATTTTGTGTAGGTAGGGAGCTAAGAGTTGGAACTTGCCTTGCTTGGGATTCTTGTTCTGTAGAAGACAGAATCCACAGGCACTGTCCAATTGAACGGAGGATGAGTATGAATATATATAGTATAGAGCCCTTGGTGGCCTTTGAAGAACATCTCCCACAAGAGAGAAAGATGAAGAGGTCCTTTGGTTAAGAACATGAAAGCAATCTTAGGAACGTGCTCACCCTGAAATTTCTTCCTTCTAGGAACCATTAAAGCTCGCCGGAACAACTCTTCATCATCCATACTGTGCATGAGAGGCTGCTGGGTGTATGATGCAGAACCACTCAGACTTGGCTGAATCCATGGCTTTGGCGGTTCCGGCAGCCTTGGTGGTGACGAAGGGAAAAGTAGTTGCAAGTTGAACGAGAAGTTTGTGCAGTATGCACTGATTATGACACCTAATGACAACCCTATTACAAAAAAAAGAAAACGAAGTTGACTGAACGGTGCCAAGCAGCCTAAAAGTTGCGCGACTAATGGGGAGTGCTTCTGCTTCAGTCCATCTCCCATATTGAAAGAAGCGATGGGAGGAAGAAGAGGTTTAAACTTTGAAGAAGATGGAATTAATGGGCTAATTTAAAACCCGCCAAGATGACGGAGAAATGCAATTATGCTTTGGGCGGACAAAGAGACTGGCAGCGGAAATTGAGAGAGCATGCATGTGTTCAGCTGCGAGAATTTCAGTCTCGTCAGTGTCTCTTGAGCATTACGGAAACTCTAGATGCTGGTCAAATCCTCATTCTTAGTGTAGTTAAAGCTAAACCCTCTGTTAATCTGGTCAATATCGATGCCTAGTTCCAAGTGCAGGTGTTACTGGCAACTGCCTCCCGTACGTCTTAAGCAGAGAAGTATATAAGAAATTTATTTTGGTATTATAGGATACTTTAACAAACATTGTCTTTCAAATGAATATTTGATTTTATAAAGTATTCCTAATGACTGTATATGTTAAGAGCTTTTTATTAATGTTAATTTCAATACACATGATTAAAAAGGGCATATCAATGAAACCAAAAAAACATTTATACATACAAATATTCCTTAACCAAAAGTCTTGTAGTTTAATGGTATGGTTATTCTTAAATAAGAGATTATGGGTTTGATCATTTTGTAAGCTTAAACTGTTAATGTCTACCCCTTTAATTAAAAAAATCTTTAATTAAGGAATGGAGGATCTGATGTATCATGAATTATTAAAAGCATGTGAAATATGAAGGATGAACTGAAAGATGAAGAGCGCATGAAGCTGGTAGGCTGCCAACGAAATAGCTCGTGCCATTTGGTCAAGGGGGATGTGGTTGACTCTTCCGTGCATGTTACTCTTCCAATGATAGAACGAGTTTAAGGGGAATTCAGATCAATAATCAGGCGTGATTAGAGGCAAGTTTGGAAGCAAAGTCCATCTTGCTTCCTCCTAAAGGATAATATGTGTACAGGGATACTACAGAAAATAAAAGAATGAAATGACCTTACGAGTTAGAACAATCAGGAAGAGGAGCCTAACAAGAAGACCGGTTGCAGTGTAATAATGAAAAGTTGACCCTGGATTTGTAGTGTATGGTACATCCTTCAATGATGTTGATGGTTACTGTACTTGACTCTAAGGGCTTGGCCCATACTCTCTTCACAAATTGGGCGAGTGTAATTGACCAAGGAGGAGAATAAAGAGTCAGATCCAGTGTAGTGCCTTGGATGAAAAATGTTTATTACAGACCTTTCATGGCCAAAAAAACTCTAGCTCCCCTAACTGATATACAACGGCTCTGCTCTGTTTTCTATGGCCGCTGGAACTTGGCCATTTGGTATATAGCCTCTTGAATGAATTAATGTTTGTATATAGCATCTTGATCAAACATGCTTGGATTCCTCATATCATCAACGGCCTTGTCTGGGATGAAACATTAGGTGCTATGAACAAAAATACTAAGAGAAGTCCAGAACATCAGACTAATGACTCTTAAGTCAACCCTGTGTGT
>JANTPZ010139759.1:0-49193 GCA_025593235.1 Vachellia pachyceras | reverse complement strand
TGTGTGTGTGTGTGTGTAATATTGGTGAATTATCAAGATTCTGAATTTGAATCTTACTTATGAAATATTTTTATTGAATCTTACTTATGAAATATTTTTACAGGGTGAGGACATATGTACTGCTGCAACTAGAGAAGTTAAAGAAGAAACAGGGGTAATTTATCAATATCAATAATATATATATTGCCTTTTCTATATCTAGCTTTTGCAGCATTTCATTCATAGTCTAAAACCAATTATTTTTATTTATTTATTTATTTATTTATTTATTTATTTATTTATTATTTCAGATAGACACAGATTTTGTTGAGGTCCTCGCATTCAGGTATATACGTTTGAAGTTAATTTTGTTGTGGATATTTATATTAGATCCAAGTACAGTCAATTAAATTTATATTTACTTCTAAAAATTAAACCATTGTTACGTTGTTTAAATTATATAAAATTAATTATAATAATGTCTAAACAATTTTAAAATTTCTAAAAGTAACATATATATAATTTTCTTCTAAAATTCAATAAGATTACATAAATTCTTCTATTGCTTTTAAAACGTCACAGACTTTTCTCAAAGATAAAGGTTAATTATGAATTACGATAAACAAGGTTAATTATTAATAAATACCTTTAATATGGTTGAAGTGATGGCTTTATAATTTGAACGAAATGTAGACAATTCAATATAATATAATTTTTGTTTTAAGGGATGGTCTCTATATATGCTTTAATTTCGAAATGTAAAGTATGTCGAATAAGTAAAATAAAAAATAGGTTTAATTACTTTATTATTTTATTTAACTTTTAAAACGCATATGCCATTTTCAAAAAATAAAGTTTAGTTTATGACTAAAAAATATTCATATTAATATGAACACACCACATTATGAAACAACTATCAAATGCATGGAATGATATGCTAAAAGTTAAAAAAATATTTTTAAATATCATTTTTTAGGGGACACTAGTTAAATGATTTATATATATAGAAACAAACTTGGATCGAATTGCTTATATCCATTATGTGTTTTATAGGTGAATTTATAACTGAACATATGCAATTTTAACAACTAAGTATAATAAGATAACTTGTGTGATTGGAGAACTCAACATAAAGGATATAAGCTATTTAACTTAATCCATATACAAATATAGTTATACACACATACATACACACAACAAAAGGAATTCTTTTACTTGGTCATTTTGTATGACAACTTGTGTTTATGATGTCAGGCAATGTCACAGGTCCTTCTTTCAAAAATCAAATTTGTTCTTTATTTGCATGTTGCAACCACGTTCCTTTGACATCCAGAAGCAAGCTTCTGAAATTGAAGCAGCTCAGGTATTCATATATATATATATATGCGCATATATATATATGCGCGCGCGTTAAATATTCATTCATTCCTTATAATTTTGGGTTAAGAGGCAAAAATAATCAAGAAGTTCTTACGTATAGTCATTAGTCACATGGAAGTTATTGAGAGGTCATTTTGGATCTATAAGTTTTAAAATGAGGCATTTTCGCCTCTGCCATTAAAAATGATAACTCTGACCATTAGCACCTCAATAGAAAAATAAGTCAACTTTGACAGTCAACGGTAACATTTTTAACGGCAGGGACGAAAATACCTCATTTTAAAACTTTTGTATCTAAAATAGCGCCTCGAAAACTTGCATATGACCAGTGTTGATTAGTAAAAACTTCTAGGTTATTTTTGCTCCATTTACCCTATAGTTTTATTTGAATTTTAATTTAAAATATTTTCATGTTAGAGTATAACAAAGAAATTAATACTAATTTGCTTTTGGTGGTTTGTTTGGCCAGTGGATGCCAATTGAGGAGTATGCAGCCCAACCTCTTGTGGGAGGAAATGAACTATTCGATTTGATTACAAAAGTTTCTTTAGCAAAGTTGGATGGCACCTACAATGGTTTCCCTTCACAACTCACTACTTCTTATTCTGGCAAACAGTCTTTCCTCTACTACAATCACCATTATCGATCAACGATCTCTTCAGATAGTTTTTTTGTAAGATGATGTTGCTCACTCTGGAGTCATCAGTATTAAGAAGGGCTTTTTAATTTTTTTTTAACTTGGATACAAGTCATTTTTTAATGCTCAAAATTATGTTTGTAAAATAAGAATGGCGTTCATTTATTATTTATTCTTTATTATTTGCAGCTTTAATTTGGAGCTGCCACAAGTTGGTTCCATATGTTATCTTCTTTGTAGCTTTATGTTTTGCATGGTTTAGGATTCTTCAATATATATAATGAGACTTGCCTAAGTTATTTACATTAAGTTAAATACTTTATATATATATATATATAATTGGGAAGTTTATATTGACTCTAAATTGTATGACCTGTTTCTAATTTATATATAATTTTCCCAAATTACCCTTATTGATGATGTTCTGCCAACAATAATCAAGTTATATAAACTAACTTAACTAATATCTTTAGTCAACTCAAATTATATAAATGGATCCTACATTTAGGAGTATAACACACACACAACACACATATACAGCTAGTATGTGAAATCTATGTCCAAAATTCATCTTGCGCAGAAAAATCCCAGATTTATTCACGCATTAATCACCATACCAGATAAAAAAAAGGAGGTTCAGGATATAGTAGCTATATTCAAGAAATGTTGAAATGAAAATATCTCACTCAAATGAAAGGCTGTGAATTTCTGATTTTAATTGTAATAAGAATTCATAGATCACCTTATTAGAGAAAAAGAGATGATTCAATACACACATAGTAGTTATTCTTTTTTCATTTGAAATTTGATTCATCACATCATGAATTACTTTTATTTTTAAATAGATTCAACTCTCGTGTGTAGTTATTAGTTATAATTTTTTTTTTGGTACAAAGTTATTAGTTATAATAGTTATACAAACTCATACAAATAATGGAGCTAAAGCCCATTAAATGGTCTATGAAGCCCAAAAAGACAAAGCCCATGTGATAAACAACTTCATAGTTTTTGCTGTTATGTTATTCTTATCCCTGTGATGATTCTGGTTGGATTGCTAGTTGGATCTTTTATATGATATGATAAGACTCCCAAAGATGTATTTTTTTTTCCTGGGAAAATTGGGGGAAACTCCCCAATTGAAAAATTAACTAGCAAATGAGACATATTTAGTTGCACATATGAAAACTCAGTTTAAATGTGGAAACTTAGTTGCATACGTGGAAGCTCAGTTGCACATAACTTAGAAACTCAGTTACATATATGTTAAAAGTTCCATTTTACAATCAATTCCCCACAGGGGAACTTTTGCCCAATTCTCCCCTTTTTAGTAATAATGTGTAACTAATTAAGAATGTATTTAGATTTATACGGCTGTAGGATAAATTGTATCTTATCTATATCAAGGTTGAGCTGGGAATGGGCCCAACCCTCTAGCCCGCTAAGTTTTGGATGGCTCGGGTTGCATTTTGCCAGCCCACCTGATCTTACTGGGTTAGGCGAGTTGAGCCGCTGGTTGGCAAGCCAGCCCGCATAACCCGTTTATTTTTTTAATTTTAAAAATAATATATTTTATTTTTTTACCTTTTTCATTTCAATATTTTTTTATAAAGTATGATAAACAATGTATAGGAAACTAAACCGATGATTGAACTAGATAAGGTAGTAGTGGGTCAGACCGGAGTTAAACTGTGGGTTAGACCGGTGAGGAATAAAAAATTAAAAAATAAATCTTATCATATATTGTCACAATCAAACCATTCAAAATTGAAAATTCTAAAAACTAAGTAGTAAATTTCATTACTAACAAATCAATAGAAAGTACAAAAATAAATTTTTATAACACATCATACTACCTAAAATTATCAGTATAAACTAGATATTTTATTTGCTCTCATCTCCATTTGTGACACCTATCTATTGCCTTCTAAGTCTCTCTTTCTCTTCCTCATGGTTAATGATAAAAGAGGAACCAAATGATGGCGGCGAAGAGTAATAATGGAGGCTTCCAAATATCAAGACTCAAGGAGGCATCGTAAAGAAGGTTTTATCTTCCTTTTGCTTTAATTTGAAGCAAAGTAGTCACCTTCCTGCCTACCTGCCAGCCACATCTTTCATTCTTCCATCCATATCAAATCAATATCAACATTTCATTTAATACCCCTACCCTCCAAAATAATCCATATGAACTTTGCGCCCTACCACTACATCAGAAAAAGTAGGCATCAACTCTTAAATCAGTGCTTTTTGATTTTTGTATTACTTATCTTCTTGTCCCCTCTCTATTCTGTGAGATCATTCAATCTTCACCCCGCAAAAACCTTCTCCTTCTCCACTCTTTAGAGTTTACATCCTTTCCTAGTTAGAATGACACTGACTCAAAAGAAGCAGCGTTGTAGTCATTGACGGATGAGACCGGCTTGAAACATAGGTAGACTTTGCTCTTGACACTTGAGTTATTTTTGTTGATCTTGGACTGGCTGGTCTTGGTCTTATTAAAGGACTCCATGGGAGAAGAGAAGTGGTTGACTGATTGAGTTATAGTAGTATTATTTTTCTACTTTAATTTCCAGAGTCTTAGAGTCAATTTTAGCCCATACATGTCCCTTTTGTGCTTAATTTGAGATTATGAGTTGTTGATTTGGATTAGTATGATTTTGGGTACATATGCCATCAATAATGATGTTATTGTGCTTAAATTCCATCATGAGCAAATGATACTACCCATATTTGCTATTTCATTTTAGGAACTCTATACAAAAGGCAAGAGGAAGCAGCCCTGGAGAAGTTCACCGCAGTGTAATTCAAGGTTCGCCGCGGCCAAAGTTTTATCATTAGGCATGAACTCTCAAGTAAGGTTCATCGCGGCTAAACCTCCAGTTCACCCGGCGAATATCGTGAATCAGCACCAGATTTTTACACCAGATGGAAAATAACCTGACCCAACCTTAGAGACTTGATCTAGAACGGTTCAACTTGCTAAAGTAGGTCATTTTTGAAGGAGGCTGGGAAGAGAGGGAAGAGAGGAAGGCTAGAAGAGAAACGAAGCAAACACTCACTCCATTTTCACCTTCCACTCACACATAAGCCCTATTTTCATCTATTTCTTCACCATTCATCCATTCATCATGTCTCAATCATCATTGCTGAGCTTGTTTCCATCACCCATGAGGAGCTGAGCATTCTCCATCCTCTTGAAGATGAAGTGAGCCGGAGTTCAAAGTGCCGAAAGGGGAGTATTTTACTTTCAATCTGTATTTACATTATGGATTACTTGGATTTTGAGTTGGACTTTGTAATTTGTGTGTAAATACTTGGTCTCGGTTGAGCCAAATTTGGATTAATGTGTATTGAGTTGTTTTGTGATTAACAAAGTAGAATGAAGTTCACTTTGCTTATTCAATGAGGTCTTGTTGTTCTCTTCTATCATCTTAGTTGTGCTTGGTTTTAGAGTCAACAATGTATGGAGTTGATTTTATCACTTTGTGATTTCCGTACACGCACTAAGTGTTCTTAAAGGATTTCATGGATTGGTGTTCAATTCATGAGAATTTTGACCCAACAAGTTGTTAGGGTTTTCAATTACGAAACTTAGTGCGAAAGTTAATGCTTTCCTAATCTTTCGCAAAATATGATGAGCAATTCCTTTTCAAGAGGAAACCATCACACATACCCTTTTCATACTCCAATCTGTTCTTTACTTTCCTTCTCACAAAAAAATACCAAAAACAAGTTTATTTTGTAATTAGTTTAGGTACATAGCATAATTTGATTTCAAAACTGATTGCATTTGCATGACAAGCATAATCACAAGCTAAGAATTATTGGTACGCAATAGTAGCTTCCAAAGAGAACGACCCTGGGGTTGTCACTGTACAATCCTTGGAAATCAAAATTAATATTCTCGATCCATTTTCAAGGCTAACCAGTAACTTAAGTTTACAATTTGTGGCTTAGTTGGATCATTGACCATGAAGAAATGTTATTTTTGCACAGGGAAGGAGTAGTAGGAGATGGAGTGGGGTGGCAAAATGAACATGACGATGAGGGAGTTACGTGTGGGCAAGCGTTGCTTATTGGATCCTTTGACTGTTCACCCCCTTTTGTTTTTTTAAGTAACTTAGTTGACCCTAACTTGGTAGGTCGACCAAGTTACTATCGGGTTATAATCAGTTGTTCTGAGTTGGAATAAGTTGCTATGACCCTGGTTCAACATCCAAGTCGGACCGGATTGCTGATCAAATCATCGATTTCAAATTTAATCGACCGGTCCAGTCTGAGTTCGTGAAGCTTGATGATAAACAATACATAATACATTCAAAAGTAGTATAGAATATTTTATTTTTTATATCAACTTTATATAATATTATATTTAAAATTATAACAAAACGTTAATACTTATATTTTTTGTGTCAATCCTAACAAAACCAGCTCACCCTGACCACTTTACTCTTAGTCAACGTCTCAATAGTAAATACATTGAGCCATGAGCCACTGATAATATAGGCCTGGAGTCTTTTTAGAGGTCTACATATAATGTAGACCTCTAAAAAGGCCTCAAAGTAGGCTTTAAACATACTATTATACACATTTAAAAAGGCTTCAAGGTAGGCTTGAATCCTACTATACTTATTGTATTTATGTTTTTAATATAAAAATTAGGATTAAAAAATACAAAAAGTGTTATATGTATCATATAAAAATAATTCTATTTATTTTATATAAACAGGACAGCTTGAAAGCTTATATGTTAGGCTTCAAAAAATAAGCCTAACCTATTTATACAATTAGGCCTTTAAATAAGCCTTAGCTTGACCTTTTTTAATAAACAGGCTATGCCAAGCTAAGTCTTAAACAGGTTAGGCCGTATGCCACCTGATAGGGGAATGACCTATTCCCACCCCTACATCCAACCTAATAGGTTACCTGAGTTATTACTGGGTCACTCTGGCTTATACCACTTTGCATCGGTTTAGAAACCCTACAATTCAAGGGATGAGCCAAACTCGGACAAGTATCTAGTTTGCCAATTTGTGGCCTAAACTAGTTGGTCTGATCCAAGTTTGTGAAAATTAAATCCATGTTTCGATATGTTATGGATTTAATTGATGAAACCCCTTATAAGTAGTTATCTATCTCTCTAGAGCACTTGCTCACTGCCTTTTGAGTTGACTTGTTAGTTGTTAGGGCTTTTGTCTTATTTAGTTATTCTCAATTTTTTAGGTGAGGGCTCTTGTGTTGGAAAATCTTGGAAGGCACTTGATGCGTAAATTACAGACTTATTTTTTAGTAAAGCCCTTTTCTATATATGTTTGCATAGTTTTACATTACCATAATAAGGCCCATTTTTATGCTAGCATTTTATATATTCTTAATCTCATTCAAATATTATTTTGGTAAAGGCTCAAGGCCTCTCTTAGTATTCTTATTTAATATGCCACTTAGATCTAGACATATTTGGTGAACTTATTTATGAGTACTTGTATATTTGAATATTACTAACATTTTGTTATTATAAATATGTTTTCAAATGTTGAGTTAAATACATTTAACCTCGATAGGTTTATATTTTAGATTTTGTCATTTTCTTTACTATCATGGTTAATCCCTTTTTACAACTCAAGATTCTTTTATAACCACATTATTGTTTTTAAAAGGTGGATTATGGAGTTAAGTAACCGGTTAAGAAATTAAAACCATTGTTACATTTTGGTGTTGAGCCATCGCTCCTTTTTTTTTTTGAAAATTGTGGACAACATATATCCTAGTTGAAATATACAAAAAACACCTTCCCTTTTCTTGAATAATTTTATTAGGATTTCCTATTCATCTTTTGTGGTGGGTTGCATCCTTAGGTGGGGAGGATGGTCCATACTTGTTCGAGGCAATCATATCTAGGTGGAAATGCTTTGTGAAATAGCCAATATTTTAACCATGTTGCTTTTATCCACTAGTTCAGGGACCTCATGATTTGTTGGGATTAGAATGTGCAAGCAGTGGAAGAAACGATTACAAATTTAAAGTTTTCTAATCCTACATATGAATCTACCGAAGGCATTTAGACCGAGGAGTTAGTGTAATACCTTTTCTGGTTCTTGATTACAGGTTTCTTTATGTTTGGATATCTTTTAGATCCCAACACCCACAGCCTTTCTCGAACTTTTCACATTCTTGAATACGATCTCAGGAGATGACGCTTCTGATAGTCTCTCTCTGCTGGCATCTACGCGAATAGTTTCCAACAATCATAGTGTACTAGTGCTTCTGACATCTCACTCTCTCTCTAGGGTTTTTATGGCTCATTATCAAAATCGAATTACATATTTCTCTTGCTCATGAGTCCTCATTTTTATAGAACTCATGGAGAGCATCGTAATCTAAGATTAATATTTATTAATCTTGAAAATATAAATTTAATAAAGATATTAAAGATTAATCTTTTATTATCTTGAAAATTGGAATCTCAAAAGATATTCATGATTAATCTTTATTATTTTTAAATTTGAATTCCATTAGATATTCAAGATTAATCTTTATTAATCTTGAAATTCAAAATTCAAAAGATATTCAAGAATAATCTTCATTAATCTTGAAATTCGAAATTTGAAATACAAAATACCAAATTAAATTTTGCAATTATAATTTGGATTAATTTGATTTGATTATATCATATCCATATAATTAATCCAAATAATGAGCCAACGAATTTAATTTATCTATATAAATTGAATTTGAAGATCAATGTTAGTTATTTAATTTATTAAATAAATTAAATATTAAAACTAACATATAATATTGTTGTCATTTCGAATTTATTAATATACATATATAAAATTTGAATAAACCATTGAATTAAAGCTAATGTTGGGTTTTTTTGTGTGCGACCCTGTAGGATCATTTGAAGTTGGTGTTGGAAATTGTGCCCTAGGGGCTAATCATTATACCTCAGACATTATTTATTTTAATGTATTTTCTCCATTTAATTATCATATGTTTTGCATGTTTATTATGATAATTACATACATAGATGAATTATGAATATTGTCTTAAATATCCATGGTTGGTTGTCTATGCGGGAGCATAGATAAAGTAACACTAGTATGACTTTGATGAGGTGTGGAGATGCGAGGCAACGTCATAGGTACTTGTAAGAGTACAAGGTCCTGGACTAACCCTCTATGAGAAAGTTGCATGGATTAAGTCATAATCTTATCTCATATGTAATCACATCACAATACCCTTTGATTATCTCCCGCATAGACAAACAACCATGGATATTTAAGACAAGATTCATAATTCCTCTATGGATGCAATTATCATAATAAACATGCAAAAGTTGTGATAATTAAATGGAGAAAACACATTAAAATAAATAATGTCTGAGGTACAATGATTGGCCACTAGGGCACAATTTCTAACATGATTAATGCTGTTGAGGGAGAATGGAGAAGTTCAGAGAAGACATGAGGCGGAGAGGTAGCAGAGAGACTTCAGTCAAGAATGGATTTGATACCTAAATGTTGGCCAATAAGGATGTTAGGGGGAGGAGATATGGGAGATAGCTCTTCCTTTAACACCATCCATTATGCACTTTATTACGCATTTTGAAATGTTATGTTTCAGATGAATTAATTAATTAAAGCTCATAAATTGTAACTTGCATTTTGCTTCTTGGAGTTACTGTTCATTTGTTAATTTCAAATTTTTAGTCCAATTTTTGGAATTCATAAATATTTATAGAAATATGAAAGTTGAACGATTGAACATATCTATAGGATAAAAATAATAACTGAGCCTTTCGCTTGCTCAATTAAAATAGGAAAATTCAGAAAAATCACTATTCATATGGTAAATTCTTGTCTTTCCAAATTTTATCTCAAACTTTAAAAATTCGTATCTTCTATTGTACATATCCAAATTTAGCAAAGAAGAACTTTTTTAAACCTTTGAATGTGTACTTCTAAAATGAAAGTTTCACTAACTTTCATCACTATTTTCCCTATTTTATGCTTACCTTAACTTTAGTGCTCATTAGGGGTATTTAATCCCTTTTTACTTGATTACATGAAACTTTTAAAATGCTAATGCATGAAGCTTGTCTCTTTACTTGCTATAACATTATTAGCATATCAAAATATTAGATATAGAATATACTTCACTGTTGAGGTATTTTATACATATCCATTGAAATATTTATGGAAGTATCAAGAGAAAGGGGGATGAAAGACCCTTTGAAGTCTCTACTCGAAAGGATAAAAGCAAGGCTCCATTCATATCCGCTCCTAGCTTCCTTTACTTTCTCATCCAGACGAATTGGAGATAGGTGCTCAAAATTATGTTTATGGAAATACCAATTTGGAGGTATTTGTGCTAAAATGAAGAAGCACCAAGCCAGTAGTTCAAGACAAGGACAGAGTGAAAGGAGAAAGTCACTGACAATCTAAAGATCTCAAGTAAATATCTTCAATACCCTGTTGAAGTATGGGATCAAGCTCAGTATGATTCCCTTTATGTTTATAGAGATTGTTGTCCTACTGTTTATATGGATTTATCATATCTCAAGGATTCTCTATGACTTGACTTATATCCTTATTTCCAACATTATGAACACTAACTCCAAATCAACACTTTTTTTCTAAGACCATTCAAGCATTTTACTGCAATTTGGAATGGGATTCTATACAAATGACGATGTAGAAATCATTGAGTACTCTGTCACATCCTGTGTTAAAAGAAGATTGGTGACAATCAATCTATATTTATTGAATACCTTCCTTGGTACATTTGAGTATGATGTTAAGTTGAAAGATTTTAATATTGTTGAGATTTATGACCTTCTCAAGCTTAAGGAACCGATTCAAGTATTGAAGTTTGCCCTGAGTACCATGCTTAACCTTCACATGATTATTTGTTACATCTATTCTTAGTGTATGATGTAATATCTGGATTTTCAATAACTAGATATAAAGGCTAAAAAAGTAATTATAGACTTTTAAGGGTTCAGAGGTGAAAGAAAAGGAAAAGAATAGTGAAAATGTCATTTGCCAATTGTAGAAAAATAAGGGCAAAATGGTTATTTTGAAAGTAAAGGAGCCAAAGTGTCATTTTGTGAAATGAAGGAACCAAAATGACAATTCAAAATTTGGGACTAAGTGGAATTTCAAAATTCTGGGACCAAAATATCTTTTTTAAATTTAAGGGTATTTTGGTAAATTGAGAAAAGTCAAAGGTATTTTTGTCTTTGACCAAATATCAAAAAAAATTTACAAGACACCAAAAGATAGAGAAAAATTCCTTTATAAGTAATTGAGGCTCTGTTTAGGTCAGAATTATAAGAATAACCTTTACGTGAATTTCAAATGTTATTTAATATTTATATATTTAGTAAATAATTAATTAAATATAATTATTTAAAATATTCAAAGGCCTCAGATATTTGATTATGATTGAGAAAATGCTTAAAAATTGTAATAATTGATAAAATTATTTTCAAGAGAAAGTCATAAACAGTTTCCCATAATCGATAAAAAACATCCTGGAAAAACCCCAAATTATGGTTTTCTTCAAAAATTAATTAAAGAAAAATACAGAAGCACAATGAGGAAAGAAAAATCATGGGAGTATTATATGAATTTGGAAAATTTTTATAAGTAATTGAGGCTCAGTTCAGGTCATAATTACAAGAATAACCTTTACGTGAATTGCAAATGTTATTTAATATTTTTATATTTAGTAAATAAATAATTAAATATAATTATTTAAAATATTCAAAGGCCTTAGATATTTGATTTATGACTGAAAAGAATGCTTAAAATTGTAGTAATTGATAAAATTATTTTCAAGAGAAAGTCATAAACAGTTTCCCATAATCGATAGAAAAAGTCCCGGAAAAACCCCAAATTATGATTTTCTTCAAAAATTAATCAAAGAAAAATACAAAAGCATAATGAGGAAAGAAAAATCATGAGAGTATTATATGAATTTAGAAAATTTTTAGTGACCATAAACATGTAATGTCAGGGTTTTATCAAAAAGCAATTCCGATGTTTTAAAGCAACTTTAGGAAATTTAAACTTTTTGTAAAGAAAGTTGTGGGGCCATGAAATTGCCACTTGTAGTGGTCACATTTTAAGAGAAAAAGAGATAAAATATCATAGACAAGTGGTAGAAAATATTATTATAAAGTTACTTTATCAGTCAACATGGTATCCTTATCATTTTAACACATGGCACCATCTTTATTATATATTTTTGCACTCCAAATCTGCACATTAATGTCGTCCAAGAGGAGAGCAAAGGAGAGGTAGAGTGCCGTGAGTTCAAGGGAGCAAGAAGAGAAAGACTGACACCAAAAATCAGGTAAATCCATATTCCAACTTGAAATCTCTTCTATTTCTTGATTTCTAGCCTTCCTCTTCAATGCTATGGATTTAGTTTTGTGATTTATGTTGAAATTTTGTACTTGAAGTTCAGGTTTTTTAGAGAGAAAATGAAGAGGAGTGGGATTTAGATGAAATAGAAGTCAAAAATCAACTCTATGCATATTTGGAGCATTTTGGTAGTTGATTTGAGCTTGTATGGAATTTTTAGCATGAAATCATTGTTCATGTTTGCTGGTTGAATCTGTGCATGCATGAAGAAGGATGTTTTGATGTCAAATAACCATGGGGAAATGGTTTAGGAAGGTGATTGTGCATATATATAATGGTAGAAGTTAAGAAATCCCATTATTGGAATATTTGTGTGTATATTCTGCTTGCCGTAGAACATTAGGAAGGAGTGTGATTTTTATTATTTTGATACTTCTAATGGATTTAGAAGGCAAAATTATAGGTAAAAGAGAAAACAATTTTAGAGGCACTGGAATGAATTTTGACAAAGTTAAGAGTTTTAGGGCCCTTAAAGTTCAAGAAAGGTTTTAGTGAGGTTTAAGTATTATAATGACTAGTTCAATTAATGCCAAATGCATGATGATACATGTAGGAAGTTGCAAAAGGAAGTTCTCAAAAAGCAAGAAGCAGGTCGACAAAGTTAAGAAACTAAGATAGCAAAGTTACTAACTTTACATTAATATTGTCATTGACTGTTGTTTATTTATGGCGCTATTTTGTATGCTATTTATGTGTTATGTGAACATGGGAAGTTGTTTTTATGACCTTTCATGGCTATGTGCAAAGTGTTTTTAAAGTGCATTATAATATGTTAATGCAGGGCTAGATAGGAGATAAATGATTATCATGCATGTTAATGTATATATTAGTGACTCTTCCTATTGAGATTCCAAGAACTCATTCTCCCCCAAAAATCTAACCTTTTAGGTCAAAGATCAATTAAAGGTAAATCAAGAAGATGCATGATAAGTTGTTAATGTATATATGTGAACATGGGAAGTTGTTTTTATGACCTTTCATGGCTATGTGCAAAGTGTTTTTAAAGTGCATTATAATATGTTAATGCAGGGCTAGATAGGAGATAAATGATTATCATGCATGTTAATGTATATATTAGTGACTCTTCCTATTGAGATTCCAAGAACTCATTCTCCCCCAAAAATCTAACCTTTTAGGTCAAAGATCAATTAAAGGTAAATCAAGAAGATGAAGGCCTAAGGTGGGAGATTTGACTTTAAGAAGGCCATGAAATGCATGAATATGAAGTTTAAAGTTGTAAATATTATTTATGTAAGTGTTGGAATTATTGTATGATAAGCCTCTACAACCTTATATATATGATAGTGACATGTAAATATGTTAGAAATGCTAATTATTATGTTGACTAAAAGCATGTATGCCAAGTTAAAAATTGAGAAGGTTGGAAGTGGTAAATTGTAACACCCCAAATTATGAATAGAAATACTTAACAAAGTTTTTGCCATATGTAAATAAAGAAGATTTTCAACATCAATTCTTTAAAACATATAATCAATCCAGCCAAAATACATGTCACTAATAGCAATCCAAATCCTCCTAAAATATCAGAGTAAATATAAGTAAATTATGGAAGTCTTAGAGTTATAGTAATTTAAAATTATAGCATATGCCAATTGCACAAGAGAGCCAACAAGGCTCATTTAACAGGTACCTTCCCTTTTCTACCTACTAGAACAATCACCTGAAAAATTTTAATATAATAGGGTGAGATTCCACATCCCAGTAACTACTGAAGTTTCTACCACACGCAAGTAGACAACATAAATTAAAAAGGAAAAAATGATTTACAAATACATTTATATTTATAATCATCAAATAAACAATTTCATATTTTTTTCATAATTATGCAACTCACAATCATTATCACAAATAATGAAATATGCAATCACCCTTATATCACCGTCCATCCTTATTCCACTGACTGGAGCTACAGGCTAACACATTGTCCAATAGAAACTTATCCATTTAATTGGATTGTCTGAAGCTCACCAATTTCTTAAGATGCACCTGGCCAAATGTATAGAGCTTAAATTTGGACTATGGATCCCCTCCTTAAAAGAAAACCAAGGAGGCGTCACATATCCCAGAATTCCAATGTAATATGGCCGAAGGAAACACATGGGTAAAGGGGCCCTACAAATGCCAACCACTTGCACCAAATGATGGGTTATCATGTGATAAAATCTCATTATACATATTTCTCCTTCATACTCCAACCCAATCACAATGCAACCGCCACATACAAATTTTCATGCCAAATTATATATTGAAAACTTTAAATATTTGCATCTATATAATTCAGTCCAAAAATGAATAAAATATAATTCAATCACAATTTAATTATATGTGGTTCACAAGTATATGGAAGAATATTTAGAGTTACCTGCTACTCCCTAGCTTACAGGCAAGCACACAAAGGTCACTCCAAAGTTCTCAATGAGAATCTACAAAAGTCATACACAATAATTTCTATCAATAGACTAATTAACCTATTATAAAAGTTGATTCAAAATAATCTAAATACCTAAGACTACCCTTTATACCCACATATTAGTCAAAGATATACATTACCTTCTATATTCCCATGAGACAAATAAATATCTTTTGTATGATATAATCTCTTTTATAATTTTTCTGGTTGTTTGATAGGGAGGAAATAATAAGAACAACAACGACAATAAAAGTTGTTGTAATAATAATAATGCTCTTTTTATTATTATAACGTTTCAATTAAAAAAATCTTAATGTAATATATTTTTATTTTATTTTATTATTTATGTATATATATTAAAAATACCAAACAAATAAAGAAAGAAAAACACGCACACACAATATTCACTAAGTGCATTTCCCATTTTTTTCTTCTTACAAAATGCACATGTTTGTACACATATATTGTTATATATATAATAATTTTCTTTTTTTTTCTTTTTTCAATCAAACCGATGACTTAAAACACACTCACCCCTAAGTCCCTTAAATGCACATACTGCACCCACCTGACACATCCACACGTATGTACACACATATATATACATTTCTATATATTTATAACCATATATTTCTTCCCCCTTTTTTAAATAATAAAATAATAGCTTAAGGCACCCACAGAGATCAATATGTACATTCTCCCTCTGTTTTTTCCTTTTGCTTAAAAAGTACTCAAACGCTTATGCACATAGATTTACATACCTATATATATTATATTATTTTTGAAAAAGGGACACACATCCACTCCTTCTTGGACAGCATGGATTTAACTTATAATGCATATATATTCACACATAAGACAAGAATAGACATCTATTTATATGGGTCATTAATAATAATATTACATATATTATATATAATATTATTATATGTATATATATAAACATTACATCTTTCTTTTTTATATGTATTATTATATATATTGGTATATAAAATAAAATTAAAAAGATGAAAAGGGTACACACATGTACACGTTCTACACTATGCACAAGGCTACACCTACACAAACTGCACCTATTCATGATGAAAGTATTATTGTTAAAATATTAGAAACTTTTGATATCAAAATAAAAGATATTGAGATAGTTATTTCCAAATAAAAGCAAAGGACGACTCAATGAATTTTAACATCACAAGAATCAATGGAGAATTACATTTTTGAATTGGTAGAATTCCAATTGTCACTCTAATGGAGTGCTTCTTTATCTTTTTTTTTTTGGAAAGTCCTTTTCTCCTTAGTATGATACAGAGCTCTCAGCATAAAGCTGTGGAAAAATGGGCAACATTTATGGGGAAGCCAAAGTTATGCACTCTTATTGAGGTGTACTATGAAAAGAACTTGCTAAAGAATGCGTATGTTGAAGGAGAACCATGAGAAGACTCAAAAAGAAAGAAATAAAGTTGATAAGGCTTAGTATGATACCTGAAGAAGGAAGAAAAAAGAGATAAGGAAGAGCACAAGAACTGTGGCTCGCACTGTTGCTTGTTTACTGTAGCGGTGAGCTCTAGGGTTAGGGTGAGCGATAGGTGAGGCTTTATATAGAGATAGGGTTTTATTTTGAATAAAATAATATTATATATATGTATATTTTTTTGTTTTTAAAAATGAAAATAGTAATTATTTTACATTACTTATTTTAATGATAAGATAAGTTTATACACCTATAATTAATGCATTTTACAAGAAATTTCATTTTATGTTTTTTCTTTCATAAAAATAAATATTTAAAATTTTATACTTCTTTTAAATTTTAATTTATTTTATTCACTTTGACTAAATAAAATCTAAACAATAACTATTTATAAATTCCCAAAAATAAGATGTTACAACTCTACCCTCCTAAAAGGAATTTTGTCCTCAGAATTCGACACATGGACTAAAAGACATGCCTAACTAAATTGATGGGGGTACTCCAGCTTCTTCTTATCCCCTGTCTCGCACGTGGCATCACCAAGAGCTATTCCTCTCCACACAACCTTAACTAGTTGGATGGTCTTATTGCGTAACTGCTTATCCATCGCATCCACAATCCGTTATGGCTCAACTTTATACATCATATTATCTTTGAGCTCTATCTTATCCACTTCAATAATATGTAAGGGATTTGGTTGGTATTTCTTTCGTTGTGGTACATGAAACACATCATGAAGGTTCACCAGTTGTGGGGGTAAGGCAATTCTATAAGCCACTGGCTCCAATCTCTCTAAAATATGATAGGGTCCCATGAAGCGAGGGATAAGCCTCCTTGCTCGAATTGCTCTACCAATACCGGTCGTCAGCGTAACTCTCAGAAATACATGTTCACCCACTATGAATTCTAATGGCCACCTCCTACCAGCATAGCTTTTTTGTCTGCTCTGAGTGGTAAGAAGTTTTTGCTGAAGTAATTTAATCTTCTGAGTAGTCTGGTCCACTAAGTCTAGACCTAGTAAACTCCTCTCACTCAATTCTATCCAGCAAATAGAAGACCTACACTTCCTCCCATACAACGCTTCGTAAGGTGCCATCTCGATGCTGGAATAATAGCTGTTGTTGTACTCAAACTCATCTATAGAAAGGTAACTATCCCAACTTCCTGTTAGCTCGATGGTGCATGCTCATAACATATCTTATAAAATCTGTATAGTCCTCTCGATCTACCCATCAATTTGGGGATGGTAAGCAATGCAAAATTTCAAACGAGTCCCCATAGCATCTTGTAGTGACCTCCAAAAATGTGAAGTAAATTGTGGATCACCATATGATATATGCTCTCTGGCACCATATGTAACCTGACAATCTCCTTCAGATAACTCATTGCTAATTTCTCGAGAGGGTAGTCAACCCTGATTGCTAGAAAGTAAGCTGACTTAATCATTCTATCAATAATGACCCATATGGCTTTGTGCCCAGTTGTAGTCAGAGAGAGACCCATGACAAAATCCACCCCCTTTCCACTTTGGGATCTCTAGATTCTGTAACAATCCTGAAGGCTTTTGATGTTCAATCTTGACTTTCTGGAAAGTTAAACAACGAGCAACAAACTCAATCACATCTCTTTTCATACCTCTTCACCACCAATTTCACTTGAAGTCATGGTACATTTAGTTGCTCCAGGGTGAATTGTGTATTTGCTCCTATGGGCTTCATCAAGCATAAGCTTCCTTAATTCCCCATCATTAAGGAGGCGCACCCTTCCTTTATACCTCAGTATCTCATCTTCACCAATCTTAAATTTTGATTCTATATCTTCTTCAACATCTTCCTTGACCCCCAAAAAAACTTATCTTCAAATTGCATAAATGTAATTTCTTTCTAGGTTACATTCTCAATGGTCAGTTCTTCCATAGTAGCGATCAATCCTGAAAATATATCAACAGGAGAACCTTGCACATCTTCCAATACTTATGCTCCCATGGCATTATCTGAGCTGCATTGATCGATTTCTGCTTAAGGCATTCGCTACGACATTCGTCTTCCCAAGATGATACTTCAACTCGTAATCATAATCCTTAAGAAACTCCATCCACCACTTCTGTCACATGTTAAGCTCTTTTCAGTTAAACAAGTACTTCAGTCTCTTATGGTCACTGAAAACCTCAAATTGTGAACCATAGAGATGGTTCTCCAAATTTTCTGTGCAAATACCATTGTCATCAATTCTATGTCATGAGTAGAGTAGTTCTCTTCATGCAGTCTCAATTGTTGTAATAATAATAATGCTCTTTTTATTATTATAACTTTTCAATTAAAAATAATCTTAAGGTAATATATTTTTATTTTATTTTATTTTATTATTTATATATACTAAAATACACCAAACAAACAAAGAAAGAAAAACGCACACACAAGTATACACCAAGTGGATTTCCCCTTTTTTCTTCTTAACACATATATTGTTATATATATAATAATAATAATTTTCTTTTTTTATTTTTTCAATCAAACCAATGGCTTAAAACACACTCACCCCCTAGTCCCCTACATGCACAGACTACACCCAAATAACACATCCACACGTATGTATATACATATATATACATCTCTATATATAACCATATATTTCTTCCCCGCATTTTTTAAATAATAAAATAATAGCTTAAGACACACACAGAGATCAATATGTACATTCTCCCTCTGTTTTATTCTTTTACTCTCAAGTACTCAAACGCATATGCACATAGATTTACATACCTACAAAGGTACACACATCTACACCTTCTTGGACAACATGGATTTGACTTATAGTGCATATATATTCACGCAGAAGAGAAGACTGGACATCTATTTATATGGGTAATTAATAATATTATTATTATTACATATATTATTATATATAATATTATATGTATATATATAAACAGTACAGCGTACTTTTTTATATATGTATTATTATATATATTGTTATATAAAATAAAATAAATAAAAAGAGATGAAAAGGGTACACACATGCACATATTCTACACTCTACACAAGGCTACACCTACACACACAATACCTATTCATGATGAAAGGATTATTGTTAAAATATGAGAAACTTTTGATATCAAAATAAAAGATATTGATATAGTCATTTTCAAATGAAAGCAGAGGACAACTCAATACAAGTGTGATTGAACTTTATTTCTTCTATATTTTTGCTTGAATTTTTAGAGTATTTAATGCAATTTTTACCCTTCATAACCCTTCTTGAGCTTAATTTGGGAGTTAGAGTTGTTGATTTTGGGTGCATTTGCCATGAATAATGATATATTTGCACTTAATTTAAATCATGAGCAAGTGATATTTCAAATGTTTGCTATTTCATATAAGGAACTTTAGCAAATAACAGAAGGAAGTAGCTCTGGAACATTTCACTGCGGCCAAAGATCAAGTAGGTGAGCAAGAACTCTCAGGAGAGGTTTGCTGCAGCGAATATCGTGCATCAGCACTGGATCAAGCTCCAAATGGAAAGAATAACCGACCCATCTTCTTGGATCCGACCCAAGATAGTTGATATATGCCAATTAGGGTAAATGACAAAGGGGGCACAGAAGAACATCACACTCTCATCCTTCTCCATTTTTCTCTCATTTTCATTACTCTCACAACCCTATCTTCACCTTATATCATCCCATCCATCCGGAGTCCTAAACTGCTTGCTATGAGCAGCTAAGTATCTCCCTTCCTCTTGGAGATGAAGATGGCTTGAGCTTAAAGTGCTAAAAGGGGAGTAGTAGTTTTAATATGTATTTATGTTATAGATTGAATAGTTTCAGAGTTATAACTTGTGATTTGCACGTAAATACTTGGTCTCGGTCGAGCCAAACTTGGATTACTTGTGTATTAAATTTGCTTTATGTTTGACTTGGTAGAGTGAAGTCTCATTTCTACCTATTCAATGAGATCTTTGTTGTTCTCTTCTATCTTCCTAGTTGTGCTTGATTTTAGATGCAATATTGTGTTGAGTTGAATTTTTCACTTGGCGACTTCCATACACACACTAAGTGTTTTTAAAGGGTTTCATAAAATAGAGTTCATTGCATGGAATTTTTGACCCAGCGAATTGTTGGGGTTTACATTACGAAAGTGCGAAAACTACTGCTTTCCCTCATATTTTGTGAACTATGATGGCTTAAACCATTTCCAAGAGGAAAACCATCATTAAACATCTTTTGCATTTCAATTCTGTTTTTACTGCTTCCCACAATCCAAAAACTCAAAAAAGAAACTCTACTTTATAATTAGCTTTAGGTCCATACAATTTTGAATTGAAAATGGTTTTTATTTGCAAAACAAACTCAACCACAAGCTAACTAACTAGTGGTGCACGAGGCTCCGAAGAGAACGACCCTAGGATTGCACCCTATAGTGCAATCCTTGGAAATCACAATTTTTTTGATCCGTTTCCAAGGCCTGACAATGACAAGTTTTTCTATCATCTATGCCAAAGACGGGGATCAATGTGACAGCACAAGAATTAATGGAGAAGTACATTTTTGAATTAGTAGAACTGTCACTCTAATGGAGTGCTTCTTTATCTTTTGTTTTAGGAAGTCTTTTTCTCCTTAGTATGATACAGAGCTCTCAGCCTAAAGCGACGGAAAAATGGGCAACATTTATGGGGAAGCCAAAGTTATGCACTCTTATTGAGATGTACTATGAAAATAACTTGCTAAAGAATGCCTATGTTGAATGAGAGCCATAAGAAGACTCAAAAAGAAATAAATAAGGTTGATAAGGCTTAATATGATACCTGAAGAAGGAAGAAAAGAAAGATAAGGAAGAGCACTGGAACTGTGGTTCGTACTGTTGCTTGTTTATTGTAGCAGCAGTTACTGTAACGATGAGCTTTATGGTTAGGGTGAAGGATAGGTGAGGCTTTACATAGAGATAGGTCTAGGGTTAGGGTGATTGATATGTGAGTCTTTATATAGAGATATGTTTAGGGTTAGGGTTTTATTTTGAATAAAATAATATTATATATATGTATATTTTTTATTTTTTAAAAATGAAAATAATATTTATAATAATAATTATTTTGCATTACTTATTTTAATAATAAGATAAGTTTACACACTTAATAATAATTATTTAAAAAAATGATATTTTAAATTATTGCTATTTGTTTCAGGGCACTCTAGCTTAGAGCCAAAATTAAGGAACTAAATTCCCCATTTCTTTCATAAAAATAAATATTCAAAATTTCATACTTCTTTTAAATTTTAATTTATTTTATTCACTTTGACTAAATAAAATATAAACAATAACTATTTATAAATCTCAAAAAATAAGATGTTATATAAAAAGGGTCTAATGCCCTTATCAAACTTACAAGTTGAAGTAACAGTAAGTGATTTAGCTTTAATTGTCTATATGTTTTAATGATATTTTCAATGTTTCCATCATACTCTTGGCTCATTATTATCATAACTATGCTTAATTGAAAGTGAGAGTATTTGCTTTTAATTAGCATGTTTAACGTAAAATTGCTAGGATTAGTTATTAATTGCATTTAAATCAATTCTATTTGTTTCAGGGCACTCTAGCTTAGAGCCGGAATTGAGAAACAACACACAAATTTGGAAGAAAACAGAACTGAAGAAGTTCGTTATGGCACGTATCACACTTCATCATGGAAAAACTTAAGGAAGGCAACCTGAAGGCCCCAGCCACACTTCCCCGCAATCAACTATTGGTTTCATTATAGTGAAGTTAGAAGAATTAAAGATTCAAGCTCTCGGGAGCGGTCAAAATGCATACTTGGTTGCAGCGAACTCTCATATTAGTAACCCAGATCTGAACCCCATTTGGAAAACTACCTAGCTACTCTTGCAAACCGACCTAGAACCACCTAATACCAAAAGGAAAACCCTATTTAAGGAAGTTTCATCCATTCACTGAAAAAAGCCCCATACTGAGCCTTCATCTTCACTCTCACATCATTAAACCCTAATCCTCTCCATTTTACTGAATTGGTCCTTAGAGTGCACTTTGATGTATGAAGTCTCCTATGTTTATTCATTACAATCATTATTCATCTCTCTTATTCACCCTAATTGATCCTTCCCTTGGTTTCTAGTTTTGTTCTTTTAATCGGTAAAAGTCCTGGGATCAAACAATATTTTCTAAGGATTGCAAACCAGAGTGCAACTACTAAATGTCAACAAAACACTGAATCAAATTGGGGTTTCTAAAGTTTGCATAAGTTTTATTAAAAAAGGGATAAGCATTCAAAATGTAAATTTTTTTTTGGATTTTTTGAGAATGTAGAAAGCAAAAGAGGATAAATAAAAGTTTGATTGATGATAAGTTTCTCTTGGAAATAGTTTTGACTATCACAATTCAAAATGATAAGGTGGAATAGTAGTTTCACTAAGTTTCTTAAGTAAACACCTCAACAACTTGTTGAGTTAGGGATTTCATGTAAATGAAAGTTGCATTTTACAACTTGCCAATGTACATTAGGGGCAACTGAGGAATTGACTTAACTTATTGACTGCAAACATAATGCCAAGTCTACTATTAACTAGGTATTGTAGTGAACCAATAGCTTCTTTGTAAACAATACGATTTTTAGGAGGTATACCAATATGCTTTGACAAATACTTATTAAACACCATGGGTGTTGGAACAGGACTGGAATGAGTCATGCCAAATTTGTCCAGCAAGTTAATAATATACCTCTCTTGCTTTAAATATAATCTTGTATCATTCTAAGTGCCTTTACACCAAGGAAACTATATAGTTGGCTGAGATTTTTAAGAGCAAATAGGGAGTTCAGTTGTCTAATAAGGACCTCCCAAAACTTGTTAGAATTACCAATCATAATTATGTCATCCACGTAAATCAAAACAAACATGACAAACATTTTATGCTTGACAAAGAATAAAGAAGTGCCACACTTGGAATGAGTAAAACCCCAACTCGTCAAGGTGGTTCTTAGCTTATCAAACCAAGCTCTTGGAGCTTGTCTAAAGCCATAGAGAGCCTTTTCAGCAAGCAAACATGATTTGGAAATTTAGAAGACACAAACACTTCATGTTGCCTCATGAGAACATATTCTTGAAGATCTCCATTTTTTTTTTTTGAAATGAAGATCTCCATTTAGTAATGTATTTTTAACATCCAATTGTATAAACCAACCAAATGTGACTGGTATAATAACAATAAACCTTAATGTAGATGCTTTAAGAATAGGAGTGCAAGTTGCACTAAAATCTATACTAGAGCTTTGTTAAAAGCTTTTTGCAACCAAACAGGCCTTGTGTTTAAATTATGTTCCATCAATAGTGGGTTTAAGTTTAAAACCCATTTACAATCTACAATTTTCCTTTGTCCAGTATTAGGTACCACAACTGCATTTTACTATTAATCAATGCATTAAACTCATTTATCATAGCTTTTTTCCATTCAGGTAATCTTAGAGCACCCTTAACACAATAAGGTTCTTTAGATAGGGCTAAATCAGTAGAGATAACACCAACATAAGGTAATTTAGGCTTATGTATACTTGCCTTGCTTCTAGTGATCATATGGTGTTGAATAGGAGCTGGAGTAGTGTTTATAGAACAAGATACAACTTGTTCAAAAAGTGGAGACTGATCATCTTAGCCACCCTCACTATTAACAATAGGTGAATTAGTAGAATTAGGAGCTATGATAGAATCAAAGGAAGAGTGAGTTGGACTGTGTTGAGGATTAGTTAAGTTATTATGTGAGGAGGATTCATCAAATTCTGTGACAGTAGGATTATTGCTAGCTGTTGGAATAAATGATTTAAGAAAAAACCTTTGTTATGATGATTTCTTCCTCAGGTACTTTCTTCTTAATAATGAAACCTATGTAAAAAGGAAAATGAAGCTCATCAAATGCCACTTGTCTGGACAAATAGATTATCCCAGTGGCACTCAAGCATTTGTTGTTAATTTCATATTTTGATGATGACAAAAGTGATTAATGTGTGATTGCAGGAATTATAAAGTTAAAATTATTTTTTAAAGGAGAACCTTGAGTTTTTGAGTGTTCATGTTCGAGCACTCGAGTTCTGTGCTTAAGTAATCGAATTTTAAGCTATCAAAGTTGTTAAGTTTCAAAACTTTCATTTAGAATTTGAGTTTATGAGAAAGTATTAATAAACACTCGAGTATTATGATTTAAAACTTGAGTGTTGAACATTAGAAAAGTGTTAAAATCCAATACTTTCATGAAGAACTCGAGTTATTGTTAAAGGTATTGATAATACTAGAGTATTGAATGATTGCACTCGAGTATCGTGAGTCAAAATTGATTCTGTGTTTTAAAACTCCCAGTGGAAAGCTCGAGTATAAGGTTAAAGTATTGATAGCACTCAAGTTGTGTTTTTTGAAACTCGAGTATTGGAACTCAAAATGCTTTGTAACTTAATACTTCCAAGTGAAACTTGAGTATTGTGAAAGAAGTATTGTCAATACTCAAGTTTTGGTTTGCAATACTTGAGTGTCGAGCTTTATTTTGAAAACACAGCACAGCATTTAAAGCAAAAAACTCAGAGTTACAGTGGAAGTGTTGTTAACACTTGAGCATTAGTTTGGAATACTTGAGTATCAAGCATCTCCTTCAAAACAAACACAATACTTGTATTTTAGAACTTGAGTTTTGTAGAAAGTATTGTCAACATTCGAGTACTTATCTCAACACTTGAGTATTGAAGTTTTTCAAAATATTCTTACTCCAAACCTCTTCCTGAAAACTCGAGTATAAACTAAAAGTATTTATAAAACTCAAGTACCTAATTTCATAACTCAAGTATTGATGGTTTCTTTCAAAATTCTTAAGTCAACTCGAGTACTGAATCAAAGTGTTCTGCAACACTTCTAGGAAACACTCGAGTCACTTTAAGAGTGTTATGAAAACTCGAGTATTGAATCAAATGCTCAAGTACTGCTTTATGAAATTCAAGTTTACACTTGTTTGCTTTGATCATCACTCGTGTATTGACAAACAAAACTCGAGCCTGCTTCTTCTGACAACTTTGCTTCTGACACGCTTGACATACGCTCTGTATAAACTTTCCTTATTAGTGTAACGATTTTTTGAATGCTAACTGCTCTCATAAATGCAGGAAGCTTAACTTATGAAATAAGGAATGAAAAGTAGACTCTTTCTCAGACATGAAGCTTTCAACATTTATCTGTCACCTTCACCGTCGTTCATTCAAACTGCATTAATGACTTCACTAATTGCGAAGCAGATTGGTTGGTGATGGGAGTAACAACTATTAATGGTATCTAACGGCTACTTCATCACTCCTCACCTATAAAAGCACAAGCATTCAATACAGAAAAGGAGGATGAACACCGAGAATACCTTACGACATTTATTATGCTATCTGTGCTTCAGTAATTGCTAACTACTCTTTTGAGAGACTTTTTCTAGCCAACATTCACTGTAAATCTAAGAGAAACTCAAGGTTGGAACCTTGAGCTTGTTGGGCTAAGTTTGAGTTAGAAAACAGAGTGTGCGATACTCTGTTTTAGTGAAAAATGTAAGGGGGAGTGAGTTCCCATTGTAAAGGCTTGCAGAGTCTCTTGGTTTTTATTGATAGTGGATTGAGAAATCTCAGAGGTGCTCTAAGGACTGGATGTAGGTTAATAGGACTGAACCAGGATAAATTTTCTATGTCTTCATCTCTCTTGTTCTCATCGGTGACTTTGTTTCTTTTCTGCAATTAAATTTTTATTTTTAAAAAAATAAGAGTGACCAATTCACCCCATCTTGGTCAAATCCTACACTGACACTTGTAACCTTGTGTGAATTGCTATAACCAATAAATACACATTTGGTAGACCTAAACTGTAGTTTGTGTTCATTATATAGTCTCAAACAAGGATGATAGGCTATACTAAAAATCCTCAAACTGTTATAATCAGGTAGCTTAATTTTCTATGTTAGGCGCATTTTTAACAGTTAAATAGCCTAATTTCTCAACAAGTAATTTATAGACATTACCCACTGTAACGTTCATCTTGCCATTGGTGTCAACAGAGTTCTTGAGCTTGGTTGGGTTATTGGTAACATGGCTGGTTGCATAACTATCCAAATATTAAGCACCATTGGCTACAGTCTCAGGAGAGGCCTAGTAAGAACTTTCAAAGTTAGAGAAATTGAAGCTTCTTCTACCAATGACACTCTTGTTTCTACCAGAAGGAGGAATGAACGAACGATTAAAACAGTGAAAAGCAAGTTTTGGCAGTGTGACCAACCTTAGTGTAAAGCTGATATATAAGGATGCCATCTTCAACAGAAGGAGAGTTTCAATTGCCAATCCAAGGGGAGAATCACCTTTGCCATGTCTTCCCCTTTGATTCCATTCTTTACACAAAGAGCTATCATTCTTGAAACTTGTACCACCATCAAATTTTACAAAATTAGCAACCATATTATTAGAAATAGAGAGATTAGCAAACCGGTTTAACTTATCTAAACAGCTCTTAAACATATAATGGGATGTCTACAACTCGATCCATATGAGTGAGTTTTCCTGTTAAGAAAGTTGCACAACAACCAGATTGTATTCACCTCCATTCTAATGAGAGCTTGTATGACCAAATCAGGTAGAGGCATCGGGCTTCCAACAAGGGTGAGCTTATTAGAGATACTCTTCACTTTGGATATGTATTCATTCATCTTTATCACCCCCTTCCTGGTTCATTGCAGCACAAACTAAAGCATCAACAAGTAAGACTTCATTTGGATGATGATGAGTTGTCTTCTAGCAACCTAAAGGCCAATCGAGGTGGAAACATCTACCATCTCTAATGCGATATCCAAGGACATTGTGTTGAAGAGCCAACCAAAAAGAAGTTGATCGATCGATTTCCAGTCCTTAAACTCCGGATTCACCTTCACGACATCGTTCTCTATGATGAATTGCGGAGAGCATATCTTTGTTTCGTTAATAAAGCCCTTAAGTTTGTAACCCTTAAATACTGACAGTAGGTGGGTTAACTAGATGAAGTAACTGCTTCTATTCAACTTGATCGAGCAAGGCTGAGTGGGGAATGGGCTTTCTTGGTCAGCTTTACAGAAAACAAGGAGGAGACTAGCGAGCTATCTAAGTTATGGGTTCCAGATGATGTTGACATGGCTGCTAGCATTTGGAGAGCTTTGATACCAAGATAAATTCACACAAGAATGGGAAGTTTGTAAAGATGGTTTAATGGCTTTTAACCTTTACTATTCATTATATATGAAGAGTAAAAACCCTATATGATATAAGATGTTTACACGTGTAAGGTATACAAGGAATATTCTAGATAAATTTAAAAGGTTTACAAATACAATACAGAAATAATTTACTATGTTGGGAGCATATTGGGCTTGGACCTTGCATTAGTGGTTGAAATTGCCACTAGATGATCGTGGTAATTGGATAGAATGAGATTTCATAGAAACCTCATTAGCAAGTTACACAACAATATACTAACAAGATTATTATGTACTAAAATTATACAACATTTAAGAGTAATCACATTCATCATGCATACAATTATGCATCGAGTTCTATGTATACTGTAACATCCCTAAAGCCCTCCCTCGTAGATGTTGTTCCTAGTGCAAACAGAGCAGGGTTTTGCTCTCCTGGAGTTCTACAATACTCCAGAAAACATGTCTACAAGAGGAAGGTATCCACATTCTTATAAGGCACACTTCATTCCCCTTCCCAATTGATTGGGACTTCACTTACAAACAATGTTATCTATAAAAATTGCACATATGACATACACCATGGACCATGACCATCCATAACTCAATTTGTCCTTTAATACAACATCATGGACTAGCCATATCCATGAATCAATTTGTCCTTTAAATATTGCCATTTAGCACAACATCATGGACTAGACATATCCATGAATCAATTTGTCCTTAACACAATGCCATCTAGCATAACATCATGGATCAGAAATGCCCAATAATGAATTTATCCTTTACACATTGCCATTTAGCACAACATCATGAACCGGATATGTCTATAAATCAATTTGTCCTTTAAACATTGCCATTTAGCACAACATCATGGTTGGACATATCCCGAAATTGAATTGTACTCCAGAATAGCCCTAAGAAGACATATGGAACTCTGCAAAGTTTCATCTTATGATATGAGTTACTACCCCTTTGATCACTTACACTATAGAATCAATTTGTCCTTTAAATAGTGCCATTTAGCATAACATCATGGACCAGACATATCCATGAATCAATAACATATTCAACATCAATCATGACAAGTAATAGCACATAACATTCATATTATGCTAGCATGAAATGAAGTACACTTGCTACCTTTTACACTTAAGCCTGTGATGTATCCTTGCTCTACACTCTTCCTTCGTAGATATCAACTCCTTGTGTTGTTGTTTGATCAATTCCTTATTCTTTCTCTCTCTTTTCTCCACCTCTTATTTCCTTATGCTTGTCTATTTCTACACGTGGGAAGCGCTATTTACAGGCAATTTATAAAGCAGCTTTCCCATTTTTTCCTTGACAAATTTTAAAATCACATTGCGTAGATGTCAGCTCTCATTGGTTGCTTGCTCTCCAAGCAAGGCTACTTCCTCTCCAAGGAAGGTTGTTTTCTTTCCTCCAGGTAGCCTTGACTAGGATTTATTTTATTTCTTGATTATTTTCCAGAATAAATTAAATCAATTTCCTATAATAAACCTTGTTTTTCTAAAAAAATTTCCAGGAGTTCCTTTATTCAAATAATAGTTCTGTCAGTTCCATAATCCTCCTCTAAATATAGAGTATTCTCCACATTTTTTGGGCCAGAATAATCTACACATATGATTATTCTAGTTAATTTACTGTAATAACCAAAATTCTCATAAATATTTTAAAATTCAGTAATAATTTATCACCACCAAATTTTAGTAGATGAGCCCATCATACTGATTATCATAATTTTCTATATTTTCTATGAATTTCTAATAATTTTCAGGGATATCAAGGTATTTTTTCTAAATCACCAAATTTACCCAAACATTTTGACAATTACAATTTTACCCTTAGTCGGTTTGACCTCAAAAGTAGTGTAGTTTATAATCAAACCATTTTTCTTGCCTTTAGCCATCCTGATTTCAGTCATGTTATAGGTATAAAATTTCAAGATGTGATTCCGCGCACTTCTTATATAAACTGAAATATGAGGGAGAAATGATTTCAAAACCGTTCGACACTCTCAAATTCCACCCTCACTCAGCCTCTCATGGTATATAAAATTGCTGTCACCTTTTTTTTTGCGTCACTATTTTTCCATTTGCTTTATGCTGTCATCATTTGTTGGTGGTCGTCGTTTGACACTCTCCACTCCCACCACTTTATGCTTTATGCTTTATGCTGTCATCATATGTTTAAATCTCATGCCTCGTTTGGTATGCAGAATTCATTTTGATGGATATGAAAATGGATATAGAAATGGAAATGGAAATGAGGTTTAAAAGTATGTTTGGTATGTCATGGAAATGAGATATGATTTTTAGATGAAAGACCTAAAAACCCATCTAATTAAAAAAAATCTTTTTTTTTTTAAAAATTCTTTTACCCATCCCCGCAGAGCTTAGGCGCAGTCAAAACTGAAGGTCCATGGTCATCGGTGGCTGGTCAGCATGAACCCAGATGACAAATAAGGTCCATGGTCATCGGTGGAAAATCACTGAGGAAGGAGTCGGCGATGTAGTCGCTTTCCGTAGGTGTCGCCATCGAGAGATTGAGAGCTTCTAGGTTAATCAAATAAGGTCCATGGTCATCGAGGTTGGAGTCGTAGTCGATGGGTGTTGCCGTCGATGGTTTGTATCGTTTTTGTCCATGGTTCGTTAAGTTGTCGCCGTTGGTGGGTGTCGATCTTGAAGGAGTTTATCGCCGGCAATGGAGTCAGCATAGACAAAAACAATGAGAAGCTCATCGGCAATGGAAGTTAGATGAGAAGCTCACCGGCAATTGCATTCGGTCCAGACCTTTCGAGCTGCTCTTTGGCAGCTGTGCTTGCCGGCTATGGTTGGTGCTAATAGTGTAGGTCAAGGCGTTTGACGATGATGAAGAGTGGGGGCATGAGTGGAATTCCATGGAATTTTGGACAATTCCATAGGTCAAGTGATGGAAGCCATTTCCATAAAAATGGATTTCACATGGAATTGAATTCCATGTTCCATTGGTGTACCAAACAAGCTTCTAGCATGGAATCCATTTCTATTTCCATTTTTAAGGGGTGAATTCCATCATACCAAACAGGGCATTAAGGTTTGCAACTTTCATATCATTTTCGCCCTAAAAAGTAAAGGGCATTAGAATCTTCTTTTGGTTTAAAAAAATGGATTAGATACGGTCCAAGTTAATAAATAAAAAAAGGATCAAAATCAATATTTTTTCGATTTGATTCTGCATTAATTCAAAGAAAAAGAGAGTTTTCCTTTTTTTTATTTGAATTGAATAAAATCACACAACAAAATTCTTATTCTTATAATAAAATTTTTTTATTATATTAGTTCATTCAACTATAATACGAAAAATTTATGTTTTTGTTCCAAACAATGATCTACATCGTTGTTAGACAAGAGTTTTATTTAGATTCTCTATGTACATTGTGGCAAGGATAAGATTTTTTATTTCCTTGGCTAGTTTGTTGGATTATATTTTGAATATCTAAAAAATAATTTATTTAAAAAATGTTCTCATGACTATCCATTCTTATTGGCAGTGACGGACTCAAGACGCTAGTTCAGGGGGTATAAATTATTTTTTAAGAATAAGTGAGACTTATTCTTAATATCTTTTGAGAAGAATTTGAGCAAAAATTTAGTGGGTTTAAAATTAGTAAATGAGTGTGTACAAAATAAATCACATAGTATTAATATATATTTAATTTTTTGAAAGTCAAGGGATGCGATTGAACCCGCCAGGGAATACGTAGGTACCCTTGCCTATTCGTAGGCCAAAAAAATAAACAATTTCAATTATCATAAAAAGGTAACTATTAATAGTAATACTAAGAAGTTTCAACATATATGTTAATACTTACTTTAAATATGAAGATTTTTTTTTTCATTCGATGTTTTTCTGTTCAAAGACTATATTACGTTCAATGATTATTTATTTCTATGAAAATAATGTTAATTTATTGCCTTATAAAAGTATGATTCATTAATATTAATAATTTTATAACAATTTATATTATTTTTGTATATTTCTCGATTTCCGTGGACTCCCCGCGCATTGTTTGTTAAGGACAACCGCCATCATATTGCCCCTCTGCTCAAGATATCGGGTTGCTGCTTCTTTTCCTCACCTGTTTGGCGTTCTAATCCTCTCTTCTTCTCGGTCTACGTTGCGGTGGCTGTCAGCCTATTTCCTTGGATTTGCTTCTTCGATTCGGTCTCCGTCTCTTCTGTTCGTCGGGTGTGGGTGTGTTGTAATGAATTTTCTTTCCTTCTTCCTTTCGTTGCTGCAAGAGTAGTTTTGGTTAAGCTCAAACTCCTCTATGTCCTAAACTTGTTTGGTTGTGTGTGCGTGTAGACCGGAGTTGCCTCCGATTTGCTCCTTGTTTTTGCTGAGTGGGTGGCGTTAAATCTAATTTTTCTTACACGTTTCCGCTGCCGTGGGTGAATATAGGAGGGGGACTAGAATTCAAATTAAATCATGAAAAAATAAAAGAAGAAGCTGGTTTTGTTACATTTATTCATATGTATGATGAAATTTTTGTTAGGGGAACTAAAGTTAAAATGAACAACTAGAGAGGGGTAGAGTGTCGTAAACCGGGTTATGAGTTTGAAATAATATTGAGTGCTCAGCAGGTGTTTGATGGAATGTTTGGAAGAGAAGATACTTATTTGAAAGCATATTTCTGAAGTATCTTGATGGTGAAGAATTGGAATCCTATTCTGTATGATTAAGATTGTTCAATTGTTATGAGTTGATTTGCGGAATGCGCTTGAAGTGTTTGATTTATAAGAAGGAAACCTTATGGAATTGGAAGGGAAATCTATTGATGCTAGCTTTGAGTGAAATTATAATATAGGAATCAATTACTTTTCTACATTGAAAATTGTTGTTAAATGATTTAAGGAAGTTTGGGAGATTAAAAGATTTTAACTTGTTTCTTTGTTTGGGTCTGGGTTAAATTAGTTTCTCAAGATGATGCTTTATATTTATGTTAAAAGTTGCCATGGATTGCAATTGCACAATTCGCAAGCTCATTTCGAATAGAAAGGAGGATTGGTTTAAACTATTGAATGGTTAGATACTATTTTAGGTTTAAGTGCATGATTGCTTTATCTTGATTTTCACAAATGCTTGAATAATTGATGGATATTGCTCATGTTCTAATACATGCTTGAAACATGGTTCTTTTTTGTGGATGAAAATGCTTGAGATGCATAGAGTTGTAATACAATATAGGGAAAACTAATGTTTTGGTCTCTACAATATTAACCCATTTGCAACCTAGTCTCTACACTTTGACTTGGTGCAACTCAAAATTTATAGTTTCGATTCGGTTGTAACTTAGTCTTTGAACTTCGACTTATACAAAATGGCTTGAACTATAGTGATTGAGTTGTAATCAATCAAAGTTCAAAAACTTGGTTATAACTGAGTCAAAATTATAAGGTATGAGTTGCAATGAGCCAAAATGTAGAAACTGAATTCCACATGAGTTAATATTACAAGGACCAAAAGATTAATTTTCTCTAGAATATATATATAACCATTCTAATTAATATATTAATGTACTGAACAGTCTTGTTTTATAGATGCATTTGAGCAATGCGATTATAAAGTTTATGGAAGGAATTTTAAGATGTGGCTTATGAATATCTTGTAGAATCTGTTGCAACATCTAATTTTTGATATATACAAGTGCAATTTTCATAAATTGAAAAAATGATTTCTTATGGGAGTGTGAGCACCTTTTTCAGATGAACTAGTCACAAAACACTTGTTATTTGTGGACTTTGTGCTAAGCTTGTTCTTCGTGGTCTTTGTGCTGCGCTTGTAATTCGTGGCCATTGAGCTGCACTTGTAATTCTTGGCCTTCAAGATGCACCTGTTATTCATGGACATCGAGTTGCTCTTGCTATTCCTTTTGTGATGGTTCCTCCGAAAAAACAAGTTTTGTATAAAAAACGTTTTCATCTTTATTTGTTACTATTAAAAAGAAATGCTTTGATTGAATTTTTATTTAAGTTAAATTTATAATTATTTTCTTCATTTTCTATTATTGTTAAACACAAGCATGATTATGACAAGTTTATGAACAAATTTTATGCATACACTAATGATAATATATACCTCTTCTATATTGTGAAATCTAAATCAATGAACATGCGTTCACACATTTATTTCAAGCGTTTTCTAGATTTGAGTTATTGAAGCATGACTCCCTCGTTTTGTGCAATAAATCTTGATTCAACATTTATTTATGTACTTTTAGATTATTTCAGTAATACTTTGTGTTATGAGACTCCGGTTACTTATTAAGTTCTTTGTATTTGAGATAGTAGAAAGTGGATCACCTACCTATTGGATAACATCATACTTTTACTTGCTTTTGATGATATTACTTCCAAAATTCATCCACCTATCGCTCTGTAACAGGATAGATATGAGACTATATCTATTTTGTGCTCTGTTACATTAGTGAAAATTCAATTCTGTTTCTTGCTTAGTTCTGGACGCATGTTTCCTCTGTTTCATGCTTGTTATCTGTTTAAGTCTCTTCTGGACCTCATCTTTGTGAAAATACAGTCTTCGAAGCTGTCCCATAACTAAAATGCTATATCAACACTATTGTGTAGTGTTTTTTTAATCCAAAGGTGGGCTGAGCCTAAGTTGAAAAGGGTGGCCCAGTGCATAAGGCTTGTATCAGGTGGAGTATGAGAAGGGACAGATGTATGCAGCCCTACCTCACAAGTGAAGAAGCTGTTTGGTCCTATTATTCTTTTCCCATACAAGGGGATGTGTATTGATCTGAGGTTGGTTAGTGTATTTTTAATATCTGTTAAGAAAAACATTGGGATGGTGAAAACCTTGGTTTTAGAGTCCAAACCACGTTTTGTTAAGAGTGGTTACTAAACAGCCCAACTTCCAAAACCATGATTGGAATGTATAAAACCAAGTGGCATAATAATTTTTCCAAACAACATTTAAGCCCAAAACCATTGTTAGGGAAGAAGACACACGTGCATGCTTTTGGCTAGCCTGTGTTTCGTCTAACCTCATTTTTTCCTATAACCAAGTTTGCAGAGTTAATTATACCCAAATCATAGTTTTAGCAAGTGCAAAACCAAACAGGTTCTGAGCAGATTAGATGGTATATCAATCAAGTAGATTGAGTAACTTTGCTATGCTATGTAGGATATTCAGATGTTTTAGGTGTAGCTGAAAGTTGGGGGGGGGGGGATGATTTTATGGCCACTGATTGATGTGGAATGGCTCTTTTATTACTGATTTTGTCTTATGGATCATATTTGTATGATTATTTTTTTTTTCTTTTGCAATGTGATATTTTGATTTTGATTGTTTCTGGGGCTATGATATTTCTTTCTTCATAGATATAGCTTCATGAGATACATGATACTTACATATGCTTCATACCTGTATGCAGATTTGGATATGCTGCATCACTCATAATGATGAATATGCTTTTGGTCATGAGTTATGCTATAAAAAGTTATGCAGCTATGTAATTTGCCTCATTGGTACATATTTGATAAAAGTGTTTAAAATTGAGTGCTTAATTCATGTTTTGGAGTGATATTTATTTTAATGGTGGAAAGCCTCATGTTACTCCACTATTTTGCAGGATTTGACGAGATGCATGCTGATTTGATTGCTGATGCAAATTGTCTTAATGAAGTATGTTTCAATTTTTGACCTTGATCGCTCAACTTCTGGAAACTTTAAATGTAGCAAGCATGGCGATTTGTCAATTACCTACGGAATAGTTTATATTTTTCCAATATCAATTTTTTATATTAACACTCCTTCCTTGGTTTGGCTACAGGGTACGTGAACAAACAATACTTATAAATACCTGCCTGCGACTTGTATACATATGTGAATCTTTTGGATGGTTATGGGTGTTGTCTTCGATCACCATACTTGTCTTTCCGTAGGTGTTCAACAATCTGTTGACTATGCAACCGAACTGCTGCCTTGCAATTCATCTGTTCCAATTTCTGATGATGTCCAAGATGGAACCACTGATGGCATCTCAACTGAAAAAGGGAGTCCAAAATCTCTCACTTTAGAAAACTTGAATGACTTGAAGTCTGTTGATATAAATGACAACTTGATTAGCGAATCTTCCAAGTCTACGCCTAATACAAAAATGGAGAAGAAAATAATAACGAAGGTGAGTTGTTTAATTTTGTGCGATATTTATCCTGTTGCATAATTGTAATTATGACTATTTACCAAGTTACTGCTGTCATTATTGCATTACAACTCAGCTCATTAATTCACATGGTTGATGAAGGATACAAATTATCATACTGTATTTAGTATTTTTTTTTGTCACCTCATTTACTGCTCCAGTTTATAAAGTAGAAACTATGTAATGAATTGCATTTACATATCCCCCTTGCAAGGATTCTCTTAAAGATTGGTGTTTTGTTGTCAATATTTTGTGCTGCAGGTGCCTCATTTGAAATTTAACTTCTCAGCAATTGGCCGTCCAAGGGCCCACAACCCAATAGGAAAACCTATTTCAATGGCCAGTCAAAAACAACCTGTATTACCCCATACTGACTCTCAGCGAAATGGAAGAACACAAGAACTAACTCATGGCCATTTATTAGGTAACCAAAAACGACATATCCATCCCTCTACTGGCTGCCAGTCAGCTGGGAGAACACAGAGTAGACCTATGTCAAGAGACAAACTAAATTGGAGCGCTAGATTTGAAAAGTCACCAGAACTTGCTAGTGGTCCTTCATCAGCCAGCCAAAATGTATTTCTCCCTCCTGATTGCCAGCCACTTGGGGGAGGACAGGGTACGTTTGATAAGCCTAGGAGAGACAAATCAAACTGGAACCTGGGTCATGAAAAGTCACAAGAATTACCTCGTGGTCTTGTATTAGCCAACCAAAAACATGTTATTCTCCCTATTGATTGCCAGCCAACGAGGGTGTGAATGCCAAAACCATGTCAAAAGACAAGTCAAGTTTGAGCAAAGAACTTGAAATGTCACTAGAACTAATTCGTGGTCCCAGGTGTTATGATATGAATTTTCAATCAAACCCTTCATCTGTTAAGCAAACATTTAGTCTTTTAGTCTCTAGAGATAAATATAACCTTCCTGAATTTCAGACTCAATATGAAAATGCTAAATTCTATGTGTTGAAATCTTTTAATGAAGATGACATTCATAAGTCCATTAGATATAATGTTTGGACAAGTACTTCATATGGAAATAAGAAGCTAAACGCAGCTTTCCGAGATGCTGAAGCTAAATCTAGTGATACAGGCAAGAAGTGTCCAGTATTCCTCTTCTTCTCTGTAAGTGAAAATCTTTTTCCATGAAAACGTCTCTAATTTTACCTATTTTTTTTGTAATCATGGTCTGTTAAAATTTATATAAGTACTGCTTTATTATTATGTTGGGTAGCATATTGTTGAAAGGCTATATTGAACAGAAGCTGTTGTAGGTGTTCCAGGAAATTTCATATTTTTATCATATGAAATCTCTGTTCTTAAATAGGATTATAATAATCCTGTCATGTTGGATGCTTATGTTGTTGTCATTGTTACTTGAAAATTAATTCATCATATACAGAAACTACATAGTGAAGAAACTTCTTTGATATGAATAATGGATTTTAATCTTTCTTAGAAATGTCTTTTCTTTATGTTCTTTCTTGGATTTTTTTACCTGAAAGAGAAGTAATAATTCACTCCCTTTAATGACTATAATCATTTAGGTAATGTTTTGCTGTTAGATTTAAACAATTATTAAATATATGTTTCTTTCATGTTTTATTTTCCTTAATAGTACCAATTACACAATATTTTTTCCAAAGTGTTGTCTTTACATGATTATCTACGAAAAAAGTCTCAAGTATAATCAGTTTACAAAAGACAAGCTGCCATTTTGAAGATACATGCAAGCATGTCAATACACCTTTTAAGAGACATTCAACATGCAAGCATGTCAATACGCCTTTTAAGAGATATTTAACATGCAAGTATGTCAATACACCTTTTAAGACACGTTCAACATGCAAGTATGTCAATATACTTTAAGACAGATGTTCAACTTACCCGTATGTGCATTTTAAAAAAAAAAAATGAGTGACTTGATCTACGGCCTATCTTTTTATTGATCAGGCTTAGAAACTTTTAATTGATGAATTGTGATTAATTTTCAAATCAGGTCAATGGTAGTGGACAGTTCGTTGGAGTAGCTGAGATGATTGGACCAGTCGATTTCAACAAAGACATGAGGTTCTGGAAATGGAAAACGTATCATGGTTTCTTCCCAGTCAGGTGGCACATAATTAAGGACGTACCGAATACCCAGTTTCGGTACATTATTCTTCCAGACAATGATAATCAGCGTGTAACTTACAGTAGGGATACACAAGAGGTAGTCCTTACTTCTGACATTATATAAGTGCACCTATGAATGCTTTCATGTTGAATTCTTTCAGTTTTTGGACTGAAACATAACATTAACGGATCGCTATCCTTCTATCTGATGTCATGATTGCTTCCTACTCATTGACTCAAATTTATTTTATTTACATAGACTGGAACAAGGACAAAATATTAGTGTAGTTGTAGGAAAAAGAGGAAACTTGAGTTGAGAATATTTAAATTTTAGTAAATTAAAATGATAATCTTGGTGCCAAGGAATATAACACAATTTGATATGGTAACTTAGATTGTGAATATTTTGAGAAACTGTTGCACTATAATTGGTGGCAAAAGCAGAATGTCTTTTTCTAGATTAATTAAAAACACCTGCAATTAATTTTTTTCCTAGTCAAAGTAGATAAAGTGGATCATACTACCATGCGATGCTATTCTATCTTTTGTATGTATGAAGTATATTCATGCAGACATTTTCCTTTGGATGGTGATAACTTGCTGCAGGTATTAAACGTCACTTTAGATAGAAGTTTGTGATGAATGGAAAGTAATTTTAGCTGTGCTGCTTCAGAATTGTCTTTACATATGGCCGGAAAAACATATCTTGTTTTCATTACTATGTTTTTCAGGTTGGACTGAAGCAAGGCATGGAGATGCTTAATATCTTCAAGAGGTACTTAGCAAAAACATCTCTTCTGGATGATTACGACTTCTATGCTAATCGAGATAAACAAAAAGACGTCTCGTGCTCAAAATAGCGCTGAGCACATAGCTGTACAAAGAAATCATACTTCTGCGACTGCCAAGTGAGTTTTGAATATTAGATTGATTCCATATAGCAGAGTTTATTGTTTCTCAGATAAAGCCAGCTCTAGTTTACAGTACTATTACGGGCTTGTTTGGGGAGGCCGTTTGCCTCCCCAAAAGCCATTTCTACGCTTACCGAGACAAAATTCCTCTCACATATTTACCTTGGAATATGTGTCTATTCTCCCAACGGACTATCCAAACAAGCCCTACATGTGCAATCGTGTGACATTGGAGCCAATATGTTTATATCGAAATTTTTGCTATAATATCAAATCGTTTGGCAACTAGGATATCAAGGTCTAATAAACGATCGTATATTTCTGAAATTTGCAGAAATGATACAATTTTTATTTTTATCAATTTTAATGAAATTGAAGGTCAGGAATGTAGGATCCTATAGTTAAGTTGCGTATGAGATATTGCTTAAAATCGTGTGAATTGTATTCCAGCATCCTTGGACTTCATGATCATTCAACGTCTTTGCAGATAATTACTGTGGGAGATAAGGTGAAATCAGGTGGCTTCAATCCAAATGCTAAAGCATTTTCGCTCTGAATCTTACTGAGAATATCTTAACCCTCTGGTAAAGGAGGCCTTCATAGGCCCAAAAATTTAAGGAAAATAAAATCAAATGTCAGAAAAAGGAGGAGGAGGGAGAATTAAAAGAGGCCTTCAGAAATTCCCTTTGCTTCTTCAGTTCCTTCAATTTCTACTAGGAGGCATCTTAAGAATGTTGTAGATCAGTTTGTTCTATCTGATCCTAGAGTTACATTTCCCTTTTCTATTTATGTTTTTATTTTTTTTAACCTTTCAAAATAGGGTTGAATTTAACAATAAGTTCAAGTTCTGTCTTCAGTGGTATAACAAGTTATAGCTTATTCTTTGTCAGGCAAAATTAGAATAAAAAATTAAACTATTGGGATTGGAGACAAATTCATGTAAATATGAATAAATGTGAAAAAAATATTCATTATTGCTTATTCGTTTGAATTGTTAGATGGCATCTTTGGATTCCTATGGCTATCAAATTAATGTGAATTGATTTTCCCCTTCTCGGTCTTGGATAGGTGAATACCTAAGAGAATAATATAATGCTATTGTCAATTTGGATTTTAGGATAAAGTACTTGTTTGATGACATGATATAGTATCAAAACTTATAGTATTAAAACTTGTGGTTAGACACGTATAGTATCAAAACTTTAATTCTTCTATTTTACTTATATTACATGGATACAACATTTATCAAAACCTCTTTTACAAAAATTACTTCTTCAGCATTTATTCAAACATAAATCATATTACATTATTTACCTTTCATTCAAAAGGTATTCTAAAAAAAAGTAACTTTTCTCACCGTAATTCAAACGGACCCAAATTTTTGTCCCTTCATATATGTAAGGAGTTTTTATCCTTTACTACATGTCAACACCTAAGATCAAGCTTACAGTCTTCACTGAGATGCCACCGACATGGCCTTTTGTCCAAAAGTCCTTTTGTGTCAAAGCATTGCCAAACATGACAAAAAAAACTATCGCGATTCTTGGGTTGAAAATGTATTCTGTGGGTCTTGAACGCTCATCCAAACACGCACTTTGTAGATGCCAATAATAGTGGATGTAGGAATCCATTATTCAATAGATATACTTGCCTTGCTCTACCTTTTGCTTTGGGTAATATACTTGCTCTACTTTTGTATCAAGGTGACGTGTAATTTTTAGACTTGAACGAGAATTGTTAATTTTTCCAAACTAGAGTTAATCTTCCATTGGCTATTGCCATAAGAAAATTAATAACTTAGCATAGAAAATTAACAAAAAATCTTAATTTAAGAGTGATCTGATGAGAAAACAGAGAACTTTTATCAATGACTCCATTAACGATCAACAACCATCCCAAAAAGGATTAATAGCTTTATCATAAAAAAGTTGATAACTATTGTATCAAAAAAAAAAGTTGATAACTAATTGTCAATTTTTTAGGACAAACCTTACCTTTAATTACCTATATTCGATCTAACCAATTTTCCAATCAACAAGTGCCACCTTGATTCATCAAACATCTCATCGTGTAATGTTGTTACTCTTCTGCATTTCCATCTGTTCATGAGTTGCAATTCATCTGCAACCCTAACTGCTGCTGCTCTCCTCTCCATCTCCGTTTACGAGCGGCGATCATGAGAGATGACATGGTGGCAACAAGGCGGTGATGTGGCGGTGTGATTTTGCTTGTACTGTCTATAATCTACTTCATGCTTGGCCATATTTCATCTTATTCTTTATCACTGTGAAGATCCAATGTGCTTATGTTTTGTCATTTTCTTATCTCATCTGGTGTGACATATTGTCACTACAAAAAAAAAATAAATTTGACTCTCATAAGTGATTTATAAAAAGTCATTTCTAAAAGATTTTAAACGGCGACAAGTCGTCACCAAAGAGTCACCGTCGTAGCAATTGTATCTTAAAGTATTGGCGGTGACAAAAATAAGTTGCCATAAAAAAGACTTTCAGCAACGGCTATTTTTCACTGTCGATACTTACAATTAATAAAAAACAATAATTTACTTCGGTGATTGCCACATCATCATCGGCCGATGCCACATCACTGATGACTGTCATATCTCTACCACTCCCTGCACATGATGTGTCACCACATGCATGCCACCTCACCTACGCCACATGTCACTAGCTGATAAATCTGAAAGTTTTCCTTCTCAAGGAATCGAACCTCCAACCCCATGGGGTGCATGTGAGCCTTTACTAATTGAGCTGTAATGACTTTACATACTCTAAGTACATATTTAAATATATATATATCTATATGTAATATTTTACTACATAATAAATTATAGATAGTTATATATATATACACATTTATGTATATTTATATTTATACATATACCTAAATAAATAATATTATTAGAAACTAAAAAGTAAATTAGATGGCAATTTTAATTTGTGTTTATTTTTTTATATATTTGCATTATATTTTATATATAGTATATTATTGATTGAATAATAATTTTTATACACTTACATAATTATTAATTTCATAATTTTTATTTTTAAAAAATATTTTTTAATAAAAATTTTATAAATAAAATAAATATTAAATTTCTTACTTTCAGTGGCAAAACAAAAAGCAGCCTCTAAAAGTCTTACCTTTGGCGGCAAATTTTTAAATCATGGTTGAAAGTCACCTTTAGTGGCAACAGAAAAAGTCGCCGCTTAAAGTATGACTTTTAGCAATGACTTTTTTGATCACCATTAAAAGTCTTATTTTTTTGTAGTGCGCATACAGTCTAACTGCAACAATAATGCTATATTTCAAACTCTATTTTCCCATTTGTTGTTTTTTCCATTGTCTTTTTATACACTTTGAAGGCTGAAGGGGCAGTCTCTTCATTCGAAGCATATCCGTATTTGCTTCTCATGTCTAAAGATTTTTTTGGTCAAATATAAACATCTCTTACGTTGTTGTTAGTTCAATGGTTTCATATGGTTTGTGTCCCATATTCAACAAATTTAGATTTAGAGTCGAGTACGAATCAAAGGAATGCAACAATCCACTTTAAATTGGCAAGCTAGATAGCCAGAAGAGAAGGGGAGGCAACTGTAAAATTGTAATGCAGGACAGGAAAGGGAAAAGGAAGAATAAAGAGGAAGAGAGAAAGACGAGAGGAATAGAAAGATAGAGAGACTAGAGAGGAGGGAGTAACAAGACGAATAAAGGAACAAAAGAACTCAGTAATGAAAAAACAGCGATATTATTCAATTTATTAGGTGTATTATATTTATAGACATCAACCGAACCTTAAAAATTAATTACAAGCATTATAGAAACCTATAATGAATGACAAATCATAATTAGTGATAAAAGATGACAAGAAATTAATATTAAAACCCTTATAATGATAAATATCCTAAATATATATGAAAATCTTAAACATATCCCATCATTTTGAGATAACAAAAGTGAATCATTGCAACAATAGTTCACAAGGGTATAATTTCCACATAAGTATGATTTTCAAAGATTATTCTCATCTCTTAAGAATTGACATCATATTTATAATCTCATCCGGCGTAAATCATTTCATCATTAATATTAAAGAGCCATCAAGGCCACCAAAATTCATGAATATGTATATCAAGTTTATCCCTTTTTTAATTTTGAAATCAATCTTTATCATTTTCAAAATTCAAATCTAATCATAAACTTTAAATCATAGAACTTAAATAAAAGGTGGTTTAATTTAAATATATCCAACATGTTTAATTTAATCAATTTATTTAATTTGGATAAGCAACTAATGAGGTTAGAATTCAATTTATCTTCGTAAATTAAAACTAAGATATAATAACAAGATTTGATTTATCCTTATAAATCAAATCCAAGATTTAATATATCTTGTATATCAAGATTTAATCTACCTTTATAAATTAAATCTAAAATTTAATCTATATTTTAAAAGAAATCCAATATATTATATCATTATCATATATAATATGTATACACATAATATATATATATAATATACACATGTGATATATGTATATAATTATGAATTTATATATATCCTCTAGAATATTTATTGAATCCATACATACCATAAATTCAATGAATATGGACATTTCAGCTCGTATTGAGCTATTTTGTGCACAATCCTATAGACCCATATGAAGTTGACAATAAGCCAATGACTATACTAGCCCACAAGTCATAAGCAACCTTTAGCAAGATATTACGACTACTCAATTCATATGAGGATCTATAAATTAATACAACTTACAATACAACTACATCATGTCCCTTTTACCACATGATATTTTGGTAAAGGATGAGGCATGGAGATTGTCACCCTCTTATTCGTTACAATTATTTTCTCGATCCACGAGGAATCTGATTATATAAATGGAAATTCCTTTCCATCATAGTATGGCAATACATTTTTCATATTCACTCATCAAAGGCACGGTAATATCTCTCTACTAATGGGAGTGACAAATTCTATCTTGACCATTCATATTCCTCTGCATGAAAACCATTAAGCTCAACATAGCATTTATCATTACTCTGTTAAAAGTAAATTTTGACTAGATTAAAACTAACAAACTCTCATATGAGAATTCATGATTATCTCAAGTCAAAGAGCACAGTGACATAATCGTTAATGAGACTAGCTTATGATTTAATCTATGAAGTGTTCTCATAGCAGGTCGATCCAACACTTTTATACTCTTGCAAGTGCATATGATTTTTATTCGTATCTCCATAACTTTGCAAAGTCATAATGGGCTTATTTCATTTTCACTACCGCATAAATGACCGGCCACAAACATTTAGGATAATCACTATAATTTTATCCAAGGATAATTTATCATAAAAAATATGTAAAGATTATGATATTGAAAATAAAATATTCATTAAATAACATACTTAAAATACAATGATTGATCCATACGATACAATTTCCAACAGTGGGAATAGGAACAACCAGAGTACTATTGGAGTTCCTTCATCTTTATCTTCTATTCATGCATGCTAATACTCACCCTTTCTCCTCTAGATATTTCACCTCATAATTAACATTAGCCTTTCCAATAACGCGTTAAGCCACCCATTATAGGCTTGTTTGGAACCACGTTTCCAAAAGCCAAACACACGTTCAACTATATTTTTCTGCAAAATGAGATAATCTCTTCCATATATTTACTTTAACTTGTGTAAAAGTACTTCTTTACCGTGTTCTCAAATAGGTACTATCTCTGCAACCCTGCCTCTACACTTAATGCTCATATTATTTACTCCTATGACTTTCTTGGCGGGAAGCGACAAATAGACAATTCATGATAGAGATGTTCAACCAATCAGTTGAATATATATTACATTTAATTTAATTTCTTGTTTCCCTATATATATATGTATGTATATATGGCAATCGTATGCATCTATATTGTCTCTTCATAGCACGATGTACAAGTACCGGTCAGAAAATCGCTTTGGCTGCCCACATGCCCTAGTGGCCAGTCTAAAAATGCTTTCACATGGTAGAAAGTCAATGTATATATATTATTCATCATTAACTATAATATATTGAAGAAAATATAGTTTATATATGATTGATTGACACATTTTCTTCTACTAGTTTCTTTATAATGCACAAAACAACCAACGTCCAGCACTGATTGTGGCCACTACATGATAAAAGAATTGTTTGAATTAACGGAGAGAGTTACTTTTTCAAAGTGATTTATGGTTTATAAGATAAGTCTATGAGATGAGCTTTGTTTAAACGTGCGTGAGCATACTTTACTTTTGTACCAGCAAATTTGCTTGAAGTTCATAGAGACATCGTCATGCACTATCCCGAGTCAATTGATGTAATTATATTGGGTTGAGCAATGGGCGGGCTGGGCAGCCCGTGCCCCAACCCGTTTATAGATTCTTAAACTGGCTAAGGAATATATGGGCAGGTTTTAATGGGTAATGGGCAGCCCGTATAAGTTTTGTGGCAAAGGAGAGAAGCATCTGCTGATCATAGTCATTCAGATCATCACAAAAAATATTCCTCCAAGCCCTCTCCTCTCATTCCGAGACTGAATGTGGCATAAACAACAGGCAAAAGTAAACAGTCACCATAAGTATTTACCATACTTACAATTTGATATACCAAACTATTTATAGAGAACCCATCACAACCTTATGAAAGTGCAAACATTGCAATAATATTTTTATAGCATGCTTATTTGCCAGATTCAGATAAAAGGAAAAGCAAAAGAGAACAAATGGCATGAATTGCTTATGGTAGATGCAGATAGCATTCCGCAAATGATATAACCAAATTTTCATTATCAACCCAATTGACTTCATCAAGCATTAACAGCTACAAAATTCCCACAATCACCAAACTGTTTCTCGAAGATATGTGAAGGTTTCCAAACTCCAAGATTGTATACAGACTAAATTTAGCATGCCATCTGTATCTCTTTCCTAAAAGCTATGAACTAGATTACTAATGTTAAGTTTATGATCATTAAATAGGATGTGAGACTAGAAGCACGAACAAATACTGCACTAAAAGCTAGAATCTGAAAAAAAAAAAAGATTGTAGAATTTTACCTTGATATAGAAGTAATCATCACACCATTTCTTGAATCAAGGATAGAATGTAAGATCAAACTTGTCACATGCACGTTTTTGAATCTACAATGAAAAGCAGGATGGAGGTGCACTAAGTGAAAGCGAAACTTTTTATTGCATTGAAAGAATTAAATTAAATGGAGTTTTACTACATATTTGCTTAATTATCGCAAATAGAATTAAAGCACGACATAAGTAACAGAACAAACAATGAAGCAACATCTATACCTCCTCAACAAATAAACCTTCACTCCAGCCTTCCTTATCATGTCAAGATTTTCAAAGCTCCCTTATTTAGATCACATGAAAAGCATGTTAGAGATAGCTAACATTGAGCTGAAATATTCACAGCTAATCAACACCAAATATCACTTAGCAACAAAACAATCAAGTTGTAAGGAGTTTCATAACCCAAAAAAAAAATACATGATAGATAGTGTACCTTAAAATACTTTTCATATGTGAAAACACTTAAACATGCTGCTCCACCTTTTTCATAAGCTCGAGCTACTTCAACCTATCACAAAAAACCTCCAATATGGTGTCATGTACAGTGAAGAAAAAATAACAAACACACTAGAAGACTGTGGTAACTATTGCTCATAACTTATGGTATTTAGAAGTAACGAAAACACTGCCAGATAAAACCTTCCCAATTGCAAGAGCCACAGCGTTCCCACACTCACAGGAATTTAATGATTTTGCAAAAATTAATTTTGTAAACCTCAAACCCCTACAGCAACTCGTTGAGTTTAATCGCACACACAGGAATTCTACTTTTCCTAAATGCTTAAACCTCTGTTTCTATTACACACCTTTCAAAGGGTTTAAAACTATCCAATATCTTCCTAGATATGTATCCATCTTATTTACAGTCACATACCTATGGATTCAATCGACTAGTCTATTTTAGTTTTTAGGGCTACATCCTATTTTGTACCCAAGAAAAGAAAACAAAAACTTAGCAATACCATCATGAAACAATATAGTATACAAATTTCAACAGAAATACATCAGTATAGTGTGTTTTCTTTTCCTTCTATAGCTACACAATTACTACCAGAAAATCGAATTTAGCGACGGAATTAGCGACGGAAAAATCAGCTTTAGTGACGGAAAAATCAGATTTAGCGATGGAAAACGTTCATCGCTAAATCCATCGCTAAAACAAAGGTCGCTAAATTTAGCGATGGAATTAGCGACGGATTTAGCGACAGAAAATTCTGTCGCTAAATTTAACAATTCCGTCGCTAAATGTGTTATATTCCATCGCTAAATTTGATAATTCCGTCACTAAATTGGTTATATTCCGTCACTAAATGGGCAATTATGACCTACACATCTGTCGCTAAATTTAACAGTTCCGTCGCTAAATACGTTATATTTTCGTCGCTAAATGGTAATTATGGGACATACATAACCGTCGTTAAATTTGACAATTCCATCACTATATACGTTATATTTCATCACTAAATGGGTAATTATGTAGCTTTTAGATATAAATCAACAAAAATATTTTATAAACAAATCCTATTTAATTACACAATTAACCCAAAAATTAAATTTTAAATAATAATATCAAGTACACAGTGTCTTTAACCATAAACACATGTCCTAATATCTGATAAAAATCTTAAAGTTAAAAATAATACATATAAAAGTTAAAATCTCCAAACAATACAATCCTTGTTCAGAGATTTGGAAGCATATTTTTTTACACTAAACACATGTCCTAACATCATCTTGTTCTGTTGGATTTGTGTCTACTTGAAGTTGCACTGAAGTAGAAGACTCAACTCCAAAAACATGATTATCCCGCTGTAGCTCTATTCTTGCATCACCTAGAGTGAGGGGTATTTCAATAGAGATATTAACATGTTCCTTAGAATGAACATCTGTTACACAAACAGCAGGTGGAGGATGTTGTAATTAACTAAGGGATGTCACCTTTGTCATGATAGAATCTGAAGAGTCAATATCATTGACCTGCATATCAATCCAACAATATTGATCTAAAAAATTCCAACTACATAATATTTTAAATATCATGAGTGAGTAGATAATCAACATAGCCCATTTACCTCAGCAGTTAAAAGAGCGCAGCACGAGGGTGGAAATGAACAGCCCGAAGTGAACGCCTTGTCTTCAGCACCATTGTTGGTGAGGATTCTTTACCTCTCCTGTTGTAGGGCCACATGTACAACTGACATCATATTTAAAAAAAATTGTCAGAGGACCCACAATGCCACCAGAAATGAATCAAGTTAAAAAAATTAAACAAGATAGGCTATTGGCAAAATTAGAACCTTATGGCCTAATGCACCAGCAAATATTTCCCCATTGGTATGGAAAGTAATGGATGCAATGGGGCGAAAAAGAAGCTCATGGTTCTAAAAAAGATGTTGATGGCAAGAAGTATGAGAAAACTGATAAAAATGATGGTTCTGCAAGTGCTAATGGTAGTCCCTCACTAATAGGCAACACCAATGAGAAGAAAGAAAAACCTTGGAGCAAAGAAGAGATCCAACTTTTGAGAAAAACAATGTAAAAATATCCAAAAGGACTTCTCAGAGGTGGGAGGTCATTTCAGAGTACATTGGTACAGGAAGATCTGTGGAAGAAATCATATTAGAAATGGGAACTCCACTTTGGCCAAAAAAAACAAAGAAAGAAATGGGAACTCCACAGAAACAACCATGAACTAACAAGTCACCATGCTGCCCCAACCCTCTTTTACATCATCATCTGACATACTCAAAGACTTGAATTCAAACATAAAGATAGAAGCATTAAACTTGTATACAGAAAATAGGAACAGAGAGAAAGGAAGTACATTAACCTTGACAATATCCAAAATTCAACTATATTTCTGATTTCATTTGGTTGTTAAACTGCTTCACTTAATCCTATAATGTGTCTCACTCATGTTAACATTCTCACTAGTGATGCCTTTGTCATTTCACATAATTGTTACGGGTACAAGTCTAGCTGAAAGAAGAAAATCTTAAATTGCTAAAATAAGCAAATCAAACCAGAGTAGGAAAGAGATTGTGAAAAAGAAAGAATTTTCACTTTTTCATTATCATCTCACTGCTAAAATAAGTCTTGTGGAAGAAGTAGCTAACTAACTTGGCAACTCACACCATAACACTTTGGAGGTAAATATAAGACACAAAAAAAGTTATTATTGATCAAAAAATAGTTGAAAAATTAAGAATCTTTATAATAGTACCACA